>CABHPR010063989.1:0-12515 GCA_902168415.1 Peromyscus melanophrys
AATACTTTCCCTTGTGCTGATTATATCTGAAGTCCAATTAGAGAGTTACTGTTACCAACAAAGTATGTGTACCACAATTGCATCCTTGGGGTCTTCAATCCATGCTGGTCATCGTTGTGATTCATGGTAATTATAGCTGGGTAATACTGTTCATTCCTTCTCCCTTTGGAAGTTTGCTTAGCACCTCGTGGATCTAGTCCCCAAGGAGGAGGCTTTCAGATCAGATCTAGCTCAGGTCCTCTGGGCCCTGTGTCCAAAGTTCATGATGTCTTCAGAAATAGGGAATTGCCTTCCACCTCTGGAGACAACCAAGGGCAATAGCAGTAGCCTATAATTTTTTCAGTCTCTTCGACAACCCAGACCAACAACTCAAAAGAGGGCTTCTCTCATGCTTAAATATTGGGGTTTTGTTCGTCTCTGGCTCTTGGGGGGTGTGCATGTCAGCTCACATGAGAAAGTTTCATTAAATTATATATGTTGATATTTATACCATCCTACATATATTATAGGTATTTTTAGGCAGTTAATTATATGATTCCTTATGACTTTTTGGACATCCTTATAGTTATTTACTCTCCTCCCCCCTTTTCTATATTTGTCTCTCCCCTCCCTAACTAAAGTCCCCCTCATTTTTCCCATGTCTGCCTTCAGATCACTTGGACTCTGCTATTCCCTCTCTATCACTTCTCTACTGCTCCCCCACCACCACCACAATGGTCCTTTCTTACTTTCCTGGTTTCTGCAGTTACTCCAGGCTATATACTCATAACTGAAGATTTGGAGCTGGTAACCTCTGATGAGAGAACATGTCCTTCTGGGTCTGGGTTCTATCATTCAGTTTGATCTTTTCTAGCCAGTGTATAATACCACACTTTTATTATTCATTCATCTGTTGGAGGATGTGTAGGTTGTTTCCATTTTCTAACTATTGCAAATAGAGTAGCAACAAACATGGCTGAGCAAGTATCAGTGGAGTATAATGTCAAGTCCTTTGGGCATATGTCGAAGAATGGTACAGATGAGTCATATGATAGATTGTTTCAGCCTTTTGAGGATTCTCTACAATGATTTCCTGAGTGGTTGGACCAGTTTACAATCCTACCAATAGTGAATGAGGGTGCCCTTTTCCCACATCTTCTCCAGAATTTGTTTTGTTGATCTTTGCCATTCTGACTGGTGTATAATGAAATCTCAAAGTTGGTTTGATTTGCATTCCCCTAATTGCAAGAGATGATGGGACAATTTTTGAGACCATTCTTAGCTATTTTTATTTCTTCTTCTGGGAACTCTCTGTTTAGATCCAAAGCCAAGTTTTTGAATGGGTCATTTTCTTTTCTTTCTTTTTTTTCAGATCCTTATATATTCTGGATATTAATTCTATGTCAGATACATAGTGTCATACATGTTTCACGAAACCCCCAGAGATCACCAAGGAGCCAGTTTCCAATGCAAGCACATAAGGGTTCTTTTATTCAGATTCAACCTGGGCCACCGCATGACAGATGGAAGGAAATGTGGCGGTGGCCATGAGCCCAGGTGTAGAGAGTTTTTATAGGGAAAAACCACAAGCCAGGAATTGACAACTTGGGATTGGATAGAAGGGATATGGGGCAAGGTGATTTTTTGAAACTATTGGTCTAGACTTTGGGCACGAAACCACATTTGAAACCATTGGGTTAGACTTTTGGCAGGGAACCACAACCTGCTGAACAGGATTATCTGGACTGCTCAGCAGGATTATCTAAATATCTTCAAGGGTCATAAACCACAGACAGGATGTCTGCAGGAGGATACTGCTCTATATCCATTTGAGTTGTCATGGCACATTCCTGAGGGCCTTCCTGGAACTGAGTACAGCAGGTAGTCTGTGATGGTGGTCCATTCCCTAAGGTAGAGCCTGTGAAGTCAAGTCCAGGCCTTCACAATAGCTGACAAAGATTTTCTCCCATTCTATGGTCTTACTCTTCACAATACTGATTGCTTCTTTAGCTGTGCAGAAGCTTTTTAGTTTTGTGAAGTTCCACTTGTCAACTGTTGGCTTCAATTTTGGGTCAAATAGAGTACTGTTCAGAAAGTCCTTCCCTATACCTGTATCATGTAGGGCACTACCTATGTTCTCTTCTAATGGTTTCACTGTTCCAGCTTTTGCATTTAGGCCTTTGATCCATTTGGAGTTAGTTTTTATTTTTGTTTTTTAACAAGGTGGTAGATATGTGTCTAATTTCATTCTTCTAGATGTGGACATCCAGTTTCCTCAGCATCGTTTGTTAAAGATGCTTTCTTGTCCCCAGCATGTGTTTTTGTCAACCCTTTACAATATTAAATGAATGAAGTTATGTGTATTCATGCTTGGGTCTTTGAGCTTGTTCCATTGGTCTATATGTTTGAATTTGTGCCAGCACCATTTTGTTTACTGTGGCTCTGTAACATAGCTTGAGATAGGAATCATAATCCCTTCAGTATTGTTCTCTTTGGTCAGGATAATTTGGCTATCCAGAGTCTTTTGTGTTCCATATGAATTTTGGGATAGTTTTTCTTCTATTTGTGTGAAGAATAATGTATAGATTTTGATGGGATTGCATTCAATCTATATAACTTTTAGTAAAATGATCATTTCCACAATATTAATTCTACCAATTCACAAGCATGGAGTATCTTTCCATTTTCTAGTGTCTTTATCTCTTTCTCCAGAGGTTTAAAGTTTTCATTGTAGAGTTCCTTCACTTCCTTGGTTAGGTTTATTCCTATTTTATTTTCTTTGAGGCTATTGGAATGGGCATATGTTCATGTGTGTTGTTAGTTTGTAGAAAAGCTATTGATTTCTGCGAATTGATTCTGTATCCTGCCACATTGCTGAAATTGTTTATAGTTTCTAGAAGTTTTCTAGTCGAATTTTGGGGATCTTTTTATACATAATATGTCATCTGCAAACAGATATGGTTTGGCTTCTTTTTTTCCTATTTGTATCATTTTAGTTTCTTTCTCTCGCCTTATTGCTTCAGCTAGTGCTTCAAGCAAAATATTAAAAAGGAGTGGGGATAGTGGATATGCCCATCTTGTTTCTGATTTCAGGGGAACTGCTTCAAGCTTTTCTCCATTGAGGATGATGTTGACCATGGGTTTCTCATATATAGCTTTTATTATTTTGAAGTATGTTTCTGGTCCTGCTTTCTCTAGGACTTTTATCATGAAGACATGTTGAATTTTCATGATCTATTGAGATGATGTTATTTTTATCTTTATAGTCATTTATGTGGTTTATTACATTTATTGACTTGCTTGTGTTGAACCACACCTGCATTTCTGGGATAAAGCCAACTTGGTCATGGTGTATAATCTCTTTGAGGTATGTCTTTATTCTGTTTGCAAGTATTTTATTATTTTTGAGTCTGTGTTCAACAGGGATATTGGGCCTGTAGTTTTCTTTTTGATGTTGTGTGTTTATCTGGTTTGAGTATCAGAGTGATACTGGTTTCATAGAGCTTGGAAGTGTTCCTTTTCTTTCTATTTTTTAAAAAATAATTTTAGAAGGATTGGCTATAGATCTTTTAAAGTCTGGTAGAATTCTGCTTTGAATCCATTGGACCCTGGACTGAATTTTAGTTGGAAACCTTTCTATTACTATTTCGATTTCCTCATTTGTTATGGGTGTGTGTAGGTTGTTGACTTCTTGGTTTAATTTTGATGGATTCATCTATTTCTTTTAGGTTTTCCAACTTAATGGAGTATAGCCTTTAAAAATATTCCTTTATAATATTCTGAATTTCTTTGGTGTCTGTTGTAATGTTTTCCTGTTACCTTAGTTACTGTTCTATTACTGTGAAGAGACATCATGGCCAAAGAAACTCTTATAAAAGAAAGCATGTAATTGTGGGCTTGCTTACAGTTTCAGAGGGTTAGTTCATGGCCATCATGGTGGGGTGCACACATATGGGGTAAGGATTCTGTGAGCCCACAGAATTAGACATGGGGATAGTTGGTATGAATTGAATCTGTTCTCCAAAAGTTCATGTATTAGGAACATACTGGTGCTGGAATAGTAGCTGAGAGCTTTACAACCTGATCTGGAGGCAGCAGGCAGAAAGAGAGAGAGAGAGAGACTGGATCTGGTACAGACTTTTGAAACCTCAAAGCTCACTCTCACGGATCCACTTCCTCTAACAAGGCCACACCTCCTAACCCTTCTAATCCTTCTCAAGCAGTTCCACTCTGTGGTGACCAAGCATTCAAATATATGAGCCTATGGGAGACCATTCTCATTCAAAGCACCACACCTGTTCATTGATGATTCTGTTTCTTTTGGTCCTCTCTTTTGGTTAGTTGAGCCAAGGTTCTCAACTAACCAAGGTTCTTTTTAAGAAGATCTTTTGATCTTCTTAAAGAACTAGCTTTAGATTCGTTAATTCTTTGTATTTTTTTAAATTAATTTGTGCTCTGATTTTTATTATTTTCTCCTTTATGTACAGCAGATAGTTTAGCTGAGCATATTAGTCTTGTTTTATGAGGCCTTGAAATGTGCTGTTCCAGGCTCTCCTGACTTTCAAAGTTTCCATTGGCGAGTCAGCTGTTACTTTAGTGGATTTTCCCTTATATGCAAGTTTCATTTTGTCTTTCTCGGGTTTCAAAACACTTTCTTTGCTTTGTATACTTGTTTTAGCTCTGATATGCCATGGGGATTTTCTTTCCTGGTCTTGTCTGTTTGGTGTTATGCTGCTTCTTTTTTCTATATGGGTGTGTCTTTCCTTACTTTGTGGAAGTTTTCTGCTCTAATCTTGCTGAAGTTCTGGTTTGCATCATTGACCTGGGATTCTTCTCTCTCATATATTCCTATGATTTGAAGGTTTGGTCTTCTTATGGTATCCCAAATTTCCCGTATGTTCCTTTACTGTGCTTCAAATAATTTTCATATATTTTGCTTATTTCATCTAGAACCTTCTAATATTCGAACTTCTGCTTGACTCCGTCTACTTGTCAGTCTTTCCTGTGTTTCCTAGTTGGGTTACTGTGTTTTTCAACTTTTGAGTCCTCTTCAATGTTCCTGCGATTTCATTAAATTCTTTTTGCAAATCCTGGTTTACCTTCATCATTTTCATCAGCCTTAGGCCTCGCTCAGCTGTTTATTCTCTTTAATTAAGCTGTTTATGTCTTCCTTAAAGACTTTGAGTTCTTTGGTGGAGTTTATGGTTGTCCTTTTAAATTCAGAGGCTCACCTAGGTAGTTCTCATTGGCAAACATTTCTTCTTCATTTGGCACCAGAAGCCTGGCAGGTTCCTGGAGAACCACTGGTCTCTAGTCTACGGTAAGCATCTGAGATTACCCACCCATGAGACTCTTTTAGTATGGGGTCAATTAGCATTTTCTCATACAAGTCATTAGATAATCATGTAAATTCTAGTCACCATTATTCCCTGGTTGGCTCTGCTATCAGAGAAGAATCAGCAGCGGTTGCAGCAGCAACAACAAAACAGAAAAAAATCAACTCAGTGGCAAGAGGGAATGCCAAGTGAGCAAAAGAAGATCTCCTACTCCTTCTGGAGTACCCTTCTTGAACCAGGGCTGCTATGGCAAGGTATCACCCACAGCTGTGCTGGGTCTTCCCACATCAATCAAGGCCGTCAGGACAGTTCTTCAGGTGAGGCTCCCTACTCAAGTGACTACTTTGTGGCAATTGATATTAAAAGCAACCACCACAGGGGCCTTGCTGAAGAAAATGGATTCTGGGGGGTGGGTCTCATAGATTATAGCCCATCCTTAACTCTTTGCTTCCAGAATACTGAGCAGATATAATCAGCTACCTCACACTCTCACTGCTGCAGCTACATAGCACACCTTTTCTAAATTGTACTTCCTCAAATCATGAGCAAAATATATTTTGCTTTATCCCTTTTCACCTTAAATTGCTTCTGTCAGGTATTTAGGTATAGCAACAAGAAACAGAACTGATACAGGAAGTTGGTACCAAGAGTGGAGTTGTTGCTATAATAGATTATGTGGTTCTTAGGTCTTTGGAACTGGTTTTCAGGAAGACTATGTGAAGATGCAGACTAGAGATGTCCTAGAATGCTGTAAGCAGAGTTTTATGGGTCATTCTGGTGGAAGTGCATAAACCCAGAATGCTTATAGCGAATGTGGAACACAATAAGGACTTTGCTCATGAGGCTTGAGAAGGTAATAAGGAGTCTATTGGTTGGAGTAGAGGGCATTCATGTTACATTATGAAAAAGCATCTGGGCATGTTCTGAAAATGTTCTAAAAATCTGAGTGAGGCTAGATGAAAATGCAATGGACTAACTTATTGGGCAGAAGAAATTTCAAGGTAGCATAGTATTCGGGCTGTGGCATAGTTACTGCTCATTGCTTTTGGACAGGTTTATAGTGAAACAGGAGAGGAAGCAGAGCAGAAAAATATGTGGTTTGGTTAGGAAAAGAGCATGATCCAATTAAAGGTATAGATAAGGCTGGTGAGGACAAAGCCATGCTTGTAATTACTAAAGGCATTAGGGGAACATTTCACACCAGGACAACAGGAAAGGTGTATTCAGGGAAAGATCCTACATATTAAAGCATATAAAAATATAAGTGCATTTGACAGGAGACGACCTGAAAAGAGCACCTGAGAAGATAGAGCACTGGTGTACCTTGTTCCAAGGATTGCCTACAGAAATAGAGCCCCAGGTCAGTAACTCATCCTCTTAACCACTGCAGCAATGATCTAGAAGATCTGGATCTCAAGCTGGTAGCAGAATTAGGCATTATTGCCCACATAATGCTGACTTTATAGGGATGCAAAATGTGAAAGTTATGGGTCCTTAGAGGCTCTCACCAAAATTCCAAAAAGCTGTAGAGGCCATGAAACACATAGCAGGACCAGACCCCTGCATAGACCTCCCAAGTGGGCTTTCCCAAACTGTGAAGGAAAAGCCTAAGTTTTGGGGGAGACCTTAGGATAACAGAGATGTCAGGAACATGGAACTTCTGAGACAGAAAGCTACAGGTATGAAATAGTTAACCCAAGAGAGTATACGTATGCTGCAGATGACAGGACCAGAGACACAGAGCTACCAGCTCATCAGGTTACAGATGATACCACCATGAGCTCCAGATGCCAGACATGGAGCTACAGGGTAAAACTCTCTCTCTTCGGCATGGCAGATTGGCTTTGGTTCCGTCTTTCCTTGCTCTGTTCCTATTACTTCATTTGGGGATGGAAACGATTACTTTGTGTCATTGTTTATTGGAAGTATGTAGCTTATTTTTTATCTTACAGGGACAGACAGCTAAGACTTTGCCTTGAGGGACTAGGAAAGTGGTTCCGTTGGTAAAGTTCTTGCCATAAAAACATGAGGACCTCAGTGAACTCCAGTATCCATGTAAAAAGCTAGATATGATGAAGCATCAGTTTGTCATCCTAGCAGAAGGGCAACACAAATGCCTGGAGCTCATTGGCTACCCAGCCTAGCTTAGTCAGTAAGCTCCAGTTGCCAGTGAGAGACCCTGTCTCAAAAACACAAGGTACACAGTTCCTGAGGAATGACTTGACAACCACCCAAGACTGTAAGGGACCTGTATCATCTACACTCATTTTCTTATGGGAACAACCAGTCACATGACACTCTGCTGTAAATTCAAGTTCAAGCACATGCCAGACAGGAAAGTAGAGCATGGGTGTTAGGCATCTGTCACCAACAAACATAATTTAGAACGTTATACAACATTGTGGATGACATGCAAAGCACATCCTCCTGCTCATGCAGAGACATCAGCGTCCTGGCTGGAGTCCTAAAGTGACCCTAGACATATTCTGGCCTCGGAGAGCAGTGTGTTGACTCTCTAGGCTCCAACTGCATTACCAGAGTACGGAATCTGTCAGCTATTTCTTCTAAGCCACCGCACCTCCAGTTGAGCCTTGATGACTTCTGATGGGCTCTTGTTCATCCCTCAGGTACTTAGCTTTAATGTACATCTTCCCCAGGGTTTCAGAAGCCACGGGTAACAATTATTGCCACTCACCTAGTCAATCCTTTTCCACAAACTGCTGAGGTTGCTCAAAAAAAAAAAAGATAGAGACCACAAACTTCCCCCTCCTCTCTGCCTTAGATAAAAATCATCTGTCTTCAAAACTGGACGCTCTGTATTATCTACCACTTCATTGAACTTTTTGTCAAGTCTTTTGTTGGAAGTTATAACTTTGCTATAAACACATTTTTAGAGAAATTACAAGAAGAAAAATTAAAACATTTTAATCATTTTACTCTAAAAGTTCCTCTTTAAGAGAAACTCACTCTTTTGTCTGGGAGATAAGTCAGTAATTTTTTTTTTAATGAGCATGAGTAAACACCAGGAGAGCCTGAGCAGGGATTATAGGCCTAAGAGAAAGCCAAGTTTCTCTGCATCAGAAAGTCACAGGAATTTGGAGTGGGTTCCCCCTACCACTACAGGGCTAAGGAGAGTCAGACCATGAAAGGGGTTGAAACAAGAAGCTTTCTTAGAGTCTCAAGTAAATATTGGGTCCCAGAGATGCTGAGTGAGAGGGGAGCAGATAGAGACTCCTGGAGGGGAGATCGCAGATAACCATAGTGAAGCTGGGACTACCATTCCTCTGTATCATGCACATAAGGCAACAAATCCATCCAAACACTGCTAAACACAGGAGAACAGGCATGAAGAAGGTGGTGCTGAGTCCATATCTTGAAGCAAAGAAAATTAAAACAGCAGTCTACAGTAGTGGTGAGGGAGAAAGAAGAAGTTGAGACAGGCTAGGAGCAAGAAAACAATAGTAAGAATTAATTTGCAACTCCAGAATCTGCAGAGAAATTAAAGGGTATGTGTGAAATGGCTACTAAAGAAAGGTGAGGCAGGGGAACCTTTAGAGTTATGTGGGTCGCTCTTACAAAAAGTCTGTTTTCATTACTGAAAACCAACGGGCCCTTGGCATTTACTAGCACTAGCCTATCTCAGAAAAATGGGCATAGAAAATGAGGCAGGACTGTGTACCTAAAGTTTGTCCCATTAAATTGTGGCAGTGAAGGCAGAAACAATAACAGACAAGTGTGTGTGTGTGTGTGTGTGTGTGTGTGTGTGTGTGTGTGTGTGTGTATTACATATAGAATAGTGATGAGAAAAAGCTCACCAAGGAGTGGACATGCAATACCCAATTTCTATATAGCACCCGAAGACTTCCTTGTATCCATCCATTGTGATATTCCCATTTATTGCTTTCTCTCTTTGTAGCCTAGCTGTAGACATGGCCTCCCACGACCTCTTTCTGTACTAGTATGGAACAGCCTTGTAGGCTCAATTCCAGAAATTCTCCAGGCAAACCAATGATGCGCACTCACCTTCAAGCATGGAGAAGCAGTGCATCCAGCAGAAATAACAAATACTGGCTTTCCAGGACAAACTTCCTCCTCAGACTTCACAGTGCCTACCACATCTGAAAATTTCCAGCACTCAACCAGGAGATACTGAGACATAGGATAAACTGTCGATGGCCCAGGGGGAAGCTTTATCTCTAGAGATAAACAAACTTCATAACTGAAAGAGGAAGGGACTTCAATGTCATCTGGCTCCTGTTCTGCCTGTGAAAGAAAACTGTTCTAGAAAAGTCAACTTGAGGGCTAAGGAAATAATTCAGTCCATAAAGTGTTTATCAGAGAAGTAGGAGGGCCTGAGCTGGATACCCAGCATCCATGTAAGAGCCCGGCATGGTATCATATGCCTATGGTCCCACCACTGGAGAGCTAGAGACAGACAGATCCATGGGGCTCACTGGCCAGCCAAGACTAATCTGTGAGTTCCAGTCCAATGACAGACCCTGTGTAAAAAAATAAACACCTAAGAAATGACACTGCCAGGTGACCTCTGACCTTCACATACATGCACACACATATAGGCACATACCAATACACACATGTGCAGAGAGAGGGGGAGGGGGAGTGAAGGGCAGAGGGACAAGGAGAGGGATCAGATTGAAGTTAAGTACAAGGTCAGAAGCCAAGCAGAACAGGTCTTGAGTTTAGGACATTATACTGAGAAGACCACATCTGTGTTCATGCTTCTGCTGACCATAACCAGCAGCCTTTCACTGTGGCCTCCTTAGTTTGCAGTCATTGTCTTTTTTATGTTTCCACCAAAGGTGTAGTTACAGTGCATCAGTCTACTATCTTAGCCCACTGAGATCTTAATGTCACTCTCTAGAGAAAGGAAACTTTAAGTACCCAGGCAGCAGTACACATATGTGCATGTGCTTGAATCGTTTTCTTATGAACGGCTTCTCCCACCTCTGCTATCAGCTGCACAGATTTTTCTTCTCCCATTGGTTCCTTTCTAGGTGAATTGAACACAACTATAGGCCAGAAAGCTCTTTCTGCAATTGGGAGAAATCCTCCAAAATTATCATCCCAGGGCCAGGCCTCATGCCAAATGCCTGTAACTTCAGCACTCAGGATCATGGTCAAGGCAATCTATATGAGTGAGACTCTGTCTCAAAAGATAAAAATAGTCAATCTACCAACTCAAAACCCTACCAAGTTATTATTCCAGTCACCAAACGTGAAACCCATATAATTCAACAAGAAAATTGCTCCAACAATCCTCTATCTCAGAAATTTCAGAAGACAAAAGCCAAGGCAAAATAAAAATACAGATTTACTACTAAAGTTTCCTGAAGTTATTCCTGTTATCCAAAGTAAATGCAGTTCAAATATAGTGTAGCGAACAAGAGCACAGAGTCAGACCATATGCGGTAACTCTGTAGAAGTGTTTTTTTTCCTATATTCTGTTCGCTCTAAAAAGCAAACAATTTAATATTTCAAAAAATAAGTTGATTGTATGAGGTACTTTGCTAAGTGTGGCCCATGTGACTTTGAATTTCAAATGATCTAACATAAACCTTTAGGTTAATTTTTGCAATTTGGATGGGAGTCATCTTATGACATTTCATAAATAAATTCATAAAACCCATGGGGGCTTTAGTTTCTTCCCAATATGGGAATATGATTTCAGGTAGGATTGAAAAGATGTAACTTCCCACCATGACTGGGTGCCTAAGATGGGACTAGCCTCCAACTCTAAAATTAAATAAGCATTCAAATAATCTGATTCAGGAATGAGATAACAAAACCCATGAGAAAAGAAAAATGCAGGAAGTCAGCTTTCTTTCTGGAGATGACTTCCTGGCCATGCCTCAGAGATCTGGAGTCTTAGCAGAACATGGTGATCCTGTTAAGCTAAGCAAGCATACAGCAGAGTTCCTCAGGCTAGCTGAAGAATGCTGTGGAAGCTGAACTATAGATGTGCAGGATAAAACAATCAGAGACTTCATAGATATTAGATGCCATGGAGTTTAAGGCACAATTAAGACACTAGAGATTGAACAGTATTTGGAGAAAACAGTGATAAACTATGTCAGAGTTCAAAGTTCTGACCCTGCCAAGTGAAGAGATTTATTAGCACCTCATGAAAACTCTCAACATACAGCTAACCATCACAAAGACCAAAATTTAGGAATAAGGAATATGCCCCCCCCCACACACACACACACTCAAAAACAAAAGAGTACTTTTGAGATAGAAAATCTTAAGAAAGACTTTGGAAATTTTATAGCTCTCTACTAGCAATGCAAAACACCAGGCCCAGATATTAAAGTAATCAGCCAGTAGACAACGTAGTAGTTCATAAGAGAACTTGTAAATGTCTCCTTAAATAAAAATGTACCCTCTTCAGAGGGGGCTATAGATACTAGAATCTCTATGATATGCTAATTGAAAGAAAATTGTGTTGGAAGAAGCAAACAAAAACATGGTGTTAATGAAGTGATCAAATAGGAAATAACAGACAAGTGAAAACTAAAGATAGCCACATGAGAATTCTAAAAATGAGAAGTATAGTAATTGAAATAAAAAAATTGATGAGCTTGACAACATATCAGAGTCAATAGTACCAAAAGTCAGCGAACTTCGACACAAAACAATAGAAATTACCTACCCCAAAGGAGAGATAGAATAAAGATTAAAGAAAATAAACAGAGCCTCAAGGACCTATAAGACAGTATCAAGTAACTTATACCATAGATAATTGAGTCCCAGAAGAAGAAAATAATGCAGAGAAAAAAATGATTTGAAGGCATAAGGCCCTCACACTTCGCATTTTAAAAGACTCCAACTAACTAGGAATTTAAGTGAATCCATCTAGGGTAAATATAGAAAAACTGTTGAAAATCAACTTTAAAGAGAAAACCATAAGAGTAAAAAGGAGGAGAAACAGACACTTTTGTACAAAGACAAGAATAAGACTATCACTGAGTTTCCATCAGAAACGATGGATTCCGGAATACAAGAAATGACTTCTTTGAGATACAGAAGAAACAATTGCTCTCATCCTAGCACTTCACATTGAGCTACAACAGTTTTGAGGCCAGTGAGGTAGCTCAGTGAGCAAAGATGCTTGCCACTAACCTTCTGGCGTGAGTCCACTACCTGGGACCCGCATGGTGGAAGAAGAGAACCAGTTTCGGC
>CABHPR010063990.1:0-11015 GCA_902168415.1 Peromyscus melanophrys
GGGATGGGGTAGGGTGGGATGGGTGGCTCAGAAAGGGGCCGGCCTGTGGCTGTCAGGGCTGGTTTTTTGACTGTACTGGCACTGCAGAGAGTGGGGCTAGTGGGAGCTGTGATCTGACCATGTCAGGACTTCAAATACCTGGAGAGGGCAAGCATCTGAGCCGTTCCACACGGGAGTCACTGTCACAGCTTGCAACCTAGTGTCTTTGCTGCAGGATGCTGTTTTCAGATCTTCCACATGAGCTTGGGCGCTATGGGGCTGTAGTGTAACCCAGAGTGTGGGTCCCTAGAGGATTATGCTAGGTGGCTGAGCTACTCCCGCTTTACCACAGGCCAAGGTGACTACGCTATAGTCAGAGCCAGGAGGCAGGCTGCCAAGCACTGGCTCTGTGGCTTTCAGCAAGCTGCCTCACCTCTCTGAGCCTCCTTTGCCAGCAAGAGATAGTAGTAGTGATTTTCCCCCAGCCAGATGATGTCTGTGAAATGCAGAGTTTGCTGTTGTGAGCATATCACCATTTGTGTGAAGTCCTCAGGTGTTGGGAGTGGGCATGGAGGTATGCCAGGAGCATACCAGCTGCTCCCTCTTCCCTGCACTGGGAACAGTGGGCCCACCCCTTCTGAACCCCTGCAACAGTCAGTGGAGAAGGATAGACTCGAGTTTTGGGTGGCTCTGCTTGAGGGTCCCAGTCTGGTTGACCCATGGCCATGGCTTCAATGAAGTGTCCTCAGAATACAATATTCTAGAGAGCTGTGTTGACAGTCAGACTGTCTTCCACTAGAGAACACCTTCTCTGCCCTACTAGAGTGAGGACTGGGGGGCTGAGCTGGGCTGCGCTGAGCTGGGCTGCGCTGAGCTGGGCGGCGCTGAGTGGTGCCTCTTGGCCCCATGTAAGCAGGAAAGCATACAGCATGACTTGGTGACTCACGACACGGGGGTTGTGTGACCAGCTGTTGTTGCCCATGAGCATGGGCACCACCAGCTGCTGTCTGGGCAGAGCCCAGCTCTAAGGAGTCTTTCTGGACCAATCCTCCAGTTTCCCATAGGGCCTTTCCCCATCCCTGGGTGGCTGTTTGTGTGCAGCAAGGTCGCTCAGTCTTAGCAGTTGTTATCACAGGGAGTCAAGAGTCAAAGTCTAGCAGTCTGGTGGGGCTAGGGGACGCTGAGGGGGTCATGGAGCGACACATAATACAGCTTTTTAGGGGTTCACTTTAGTTTCTTCTTTGAAAAGTATTTTTGCTGGGTGGTGATGGCGCACACCTTTAATACCAGCACTTGGGAGGCAGAGGTAGGCAGATCTCTGAGTCTGAGGCCAGCCTGGTCTACAGAGTGAGTTCCAGGACAGCCACAGCTATACAGAGAAACCTTGTCTTGAATAAAAACAATAACAAAAAGTATTTTTAAAATTTCATTAACTTATTAGTGTATATGTAAGTGTGTGTAACATACATACCACAGTCTGTCTGAAGGCCAAAGGACAACTTGGAGGAGTCAGTTCTCTCCTTCTATGTGGGTCCCAGGGATTGAGCTCAGGTCATCAGGCTTAGCCACTTTACCTACTGAGCCATCTCGACATCCCCATTTTGGTTTCTACTGTCCTTTTTCGGGTTCCTTGGGGTGTGCTGGCGCTGCACCAGGCATGTTGACTACTCTTTACACTGTGTGCTGTGGGCACTATCATTCCCGTTTTATGACTACCAGGCTCAGAGAAGTTGACTTAATTGCCTGAGATTAAACAGCCACAGTTTAGCCAGAGATGGTGGTGTTTGCCTGTCATCAAAACAGCTGGGAGGCGCGAGCAGGAGGGTTGAGTCGCAGGCCAGCCTGGGTTACAGCGGGAGACCCTGTCTCAAACAAAGCAGAAACAGCCACAGTGGAGCTCAGGCTCTATAGATATGTTTGCTTCAGCTCTGCCTCACCGACCCCTTTTGTGGATACCCAGCCCCCTTCCACACTGTGTGTGTACATGTCAGCGCTACTGGATCAAGCTGGACCAGGCAAGTGCCTCCTACTCCCTCCACATAGCTGGCATTCCCCACGCCCTGATGGCATGGTAGGTGACCCCAGGCCAGCAGGCCCAGCCTTATATGGCAATGGGAGAAATTTCCTCTGTCTTCCCATAGGAACCTAGAGAAGCCGTAGGGCTGGGCTGGCTACCCTTTGGAGTGCCTGTGCACTGGGGATGATCTGGAGGAGCTGGGGGATTGTTGGTGGGGAGGCTACAGCTGAGCCTGTGATTGGCCAGGATCTTTGAACACACATGAGGATGTGAGTGTGGCAATGTTCCATGCCTGGTGTTCACCATGCGTCAGCTCAGATCTGCCTCAGTGGAGTGCTCCATCACGCGCGTGTCGGGTGTGAAGAGAGAACTCTGAACATTCCTCTGGGGCAGGGATGATACCCATCTTAGAGATGAGGGAATGCAGGGCCCAGCCTGGTGAAGTCACCTGCCCCGGTCACTCAGCCAAGGAAGGGGCTCAGATGAAGTCTGTCTGACTCCAGACATCATCCATGGCCTGCTCTGGCCCCAGTCCACCAGGTGGCTGCAGCTTTGTGGTGGCCCAGGCCTCCCTTGCTTATGTAGGATAAGGATCTCTGGCTACTGTCCCCATGTCTCAGCCCTCTTGGGTCAAATGAAGGACACTCTGCATTCCTGCCCCGTTTAGGTGCCTACTAGTTACCTCTGTGCTCACTTGCCACCTGGGAAGGAAGCTGGGAGGGTGCAGGATGGGGTGCAGGGAGATCTCTGTCCAGAGTGACTGTGTCTCCTGCCCACTCTCCCAGCCACGTGGGGCCACTGAGACATGACCCAGGAGACTATGCAGGAGTGTCTTTCCAGTGTCCCTGGCAGTACCGCTCTGTCCTTGCCCGTTGGCATTGAGGGCACCCGGCTCTCTTGCTCTTCCCTTAATATATTATAAAGGAGATGGTGATAAGAGGTCACGTGGGCCTCTGGGGATTCAGTGTCCCTTGCAGGTCTGGTCAGTTGTGACCTTGCTCTGGCCATGTCACAGGCAGCTGGAGATGGAATTTCTGTGAGGTCTGCTTTATGTGTGTGGTCACTGGGGTGTTTTTCTTTAGCTGCCCGAGTATTGGCGAGGACACTGTGTCCGGATAAGGCCCCAGAAGGGCCCAGGGGAATGTGAGCCTGCTGTCTCTGTGGGTGCTTGTTACAGGTTCCTGCTGCCCGCCAGGTGCCAGGCTGGGCATTTGCGGCCTGGCCCTGGCCCTTTGAGAGACTGTGGGCTGTGTCAGAGGCCACAGGATCCCAGCATGGTGCTGCCTGTCCTTGGCACTCGCAGGGCATCAGCCGCTAGTCTGTTGGCTGGCTTCTAGGATGGTGATATCCACTCATCTTTTCTTTTTATAGTGGTGCTGGGAATCGAACCCAGAGCCTCATGCGTTCTAGACAATACCTACGTCCTCAGCCCTCACGTAGCTGATGTGTCGAGAGGGCCAGAAACAAGGGGCCTTGAACACGCTACATGTTCGGGAAAGGAGTTGAATCAGCTACGGCAGGCGACTCCAGAGGTCTGACACAGCATGGAGTTGCCAGCCTTTGGAGCTTTTGAGTTTTTTGTTGTTTTGTTTCTGTTTTTTTGTGAGACAAGGTCTCATGTTACCTAGGATAGCCTCAGACTCACTTTGTAGTTGAGGATAGACGTGAGCTTCTGATCCTCCCATCTCACTCCACCACACCTAGCTGGTGGTAAATTCTTCCTCACCGAACTAACCCCTCCAGTCTCTGAGCCTTTGGGATGGGGCTGGGGTGGAGGGGAGAGACTTTGTTTATCTCAGGTTGTTGACCAAGACAGCTGGGAGCCAGGGTGGCTGCCAGCATAGTTCCCTGGGGCTGCAGCGAGCAGAGCTCTGTACCAGGTGGAGAGCTGTCTCCATCGTGGAAGCCATAAGTTTGAGGACTAAGAGAAGCTTGCCATTAAGGAGCGGTAATCAGAGGGTCCAGCCTCCTGTGGAGGTCCTCACGGATGGGCCCTCTCTTGCTTTCTCTGCTTTCTGGATGTGGCTGGGGTGGGTGGGTGGTGGTGACTGACACATGATAGTAAGGCCAGCTTTATATATGTCATCTTCAGCCAAATGGAGTTCCTGAATCCTTACATCAGACTTGGGAAGGGTCTTTCACTGTGACCTCATTTTATGAAGGAGGTAACTGAGGCCCAGTGTGGGAAAGTAAGTCATCCAGGGCCACAGAGCACTACTAGATGGGGGACTTGGGGTAGCACCCAGTCAACTTGACTCACCCCACCCCTTCTTAGCTCTTGCCCTGCACCTGGAGTCCATCCATTATGACTTTAGTCCATCCATTGATCCCTGGGGGCCTCAGTTTCCCCAGTTATTGACCAAGGAGCACAATCCAGGTGCTCTGAGATCCAGAAGGGTCTGGATTCTGATGCTAGGTAGATGCTTCAATCTGGCGTCTTCCCAAGCCTCCCCTGGAGGCTTATAAGCCACTCTAGTGTTTCAGCTTCTTGTGTTTCCTGAAAAACTTATCTTTGGGGACAATAGGTTGGATTGGGAAAGAAGATAGGGGTAGCCTCAACCAATGGAACAGGATGTCCTGACTCCTGAGAGCTTTGGAGGACCTTCCCTGAATAACCTGTTGCCTCAGAAAAGGTGACACCCCACCCATCCACCCACCTACCCCTACCCCACCCCCCTTGTCTTTTTTTTCCCTGAAATTTGTGGCTTGGCCACCACCTCCTTGTTTGGTATAAGGTGGTAGCTGGGATGGCCTAGGGATAGAGACCCTGGGGGAGGTGCAAATCTTCTGTAACCCTCAACTGGTTCAGTGCCCCGCCCCCCTCAGTTTCTCATCCCATCTGTCAAATGGCTACCTGGAAGGAGAATGAGAGGTCTGCAGCCCCAGGTCAGGCAAGTGGTTAATAATGGATGGTGGTCTCAGCGGGGGTGACAAGCTGACAGTTAAGCACAGTACGTGTTAAATTCCTAACAAGCTTCAGTACTGACTGGTGTCCTAGTCACTAGTTCACACTAGCTTTCAAGAGAAGCCTAGGAGACAGCAGGGATCTTCTTACTCCTCTGATGGCCAGACTGAGGTCCAGATAAAGATGCGAATTTTCACACAGCGACTAAGTGAATTAAATTCAGGCATTCTGACCCCAGTTCATCCCTTGTTGATTATTTGGCTTTTCTTCCAAATATCAAGGCTGACTGTTATCTCTCTCCATAGCCTGGATTCAAGGTCCAGCTCAAGGGTGCCGGCCTCTGGGCAGAGCTTTCCCCAGAGGCTGAGCAGGGATGTGGGGGAAGTTCAGGGAAGGGAACCTGGGCTGTGCTTGAGCCAGAACCAAGAGTCCAAAGCCTGGAGCTATGGTGGAAGCTGGCACCTTAGTCTGTGAATTCCCGCCCTGCCTCCTGCACACCTGTCTCCTCTGCTCCTAGCCAAGGACACAGCTGTCCCAACCCAGGGCTACCTACCCACACATGAATGGGTCAGTTGCTTTTCCCACCCTGGTCACTCTGGTGCCCAAGCATTTGCCACTGTTGGTTCCAAAAGCAGATGTGAATCCATTCCTGGAGTCCACCCCATTGTCTGTCACACACAGCCATGGTTTGGAGAAACCGCTTATTTCCAGGAGGTGGCTGGAGGAAGCGGTGGGGACAAATGTTAGGTTTCTTCTGAATTCTCTAAACACTTGTTGATGGAGTGAGGAGTGCTCTAGGCTGGCCACTGTAGGGTGCTGGGCATCTGTAAGTTACTATTCTCATGGTTGGGACCAAATATCTGACGAAAAGCAACTTGAGGAAGGAAGGGCTCACAGTCGGAAGGGACGCCCATCCCAGGGGAAGATGTGTCACAGGACCATGAAGTGGCTGGTCACATTGCATCTGCAGTCAGGAGACAGGCGCTGGTGCTCAGCTGGCTGCCTCCTTTCCCCTTTTTATTTAGTCGAGGGCTCCAGGTCCACCTTGGAGACTGCTCACCTTCAGGGTGTGGTCTTTCTTTCTCTGCTCTACCTCTCAGGAAGCCCCTTCACAGACATTCCTTCTGAGAGGTGTGTTTCCATGGCAATTCCAAGTCCAGTTAAAGTGGAAGGCCGAGCATCCAACATCAGAGGGCACTAGCTGAAAAACATATCCTGGTACGCACCTCCCCACGCCTACTTCCGAGAATGGCTTCTGCTCTTCAGCTGTGGATGAGCACAAAGGCCAGGCTGCCTGGCCTAAGAGGTCATTCCCAGCTCGGCCACTTGCTAGTGATGAGACCCTGGGGAGGTTGTTTGTCTCTGGGTCTCTGCTCACCCACTCCTTCCCAAACACCTGAGCACCTGCTCTGCAGACCCTGTGTCCTCACAAGGGCAGCTGGACAATGGGCAGCATCTGAAGAAAGCAGCATCAGTGGAAACTGTGGCAGGGACCATTCGTTCCATGGGACAGAAGAATCAGAGCAAGGTCAGGTGTATTGCAAGTGGAGGCAGACTGATGGATAGGCTGTCTCGCTTAAAAATAGGGGCTTAGGGGAGAACCTTGAAGACCAAAGTCTTGAAGTGAGGGGGAGAATCTTGCAGATGTGTAGAGAAACTTCACTCTGGATGGGGCAAACTTGGAGCAAAGGTTCTGAGGTAGGAGTGAGCTCAACAAAAGGAGGTAGTGTGGAAAACAGGCCTGGATGGTGGAGGTGCAGGAGACGGGAGATGGGAGGGAGACATACTACATTAATTGAGTAATATGTAAGATGGAGATATGTGCTTAAAAAAATGTTTCCTCTGCATAAAGGAGGTCTTCAAAACACACTCCTCCCTACCCCCACCCACCCCTGCTGCATCTTCTGAGAGCACAATCTGAAAGTCCAGTGAGAGGGAGCCACTATTAGGCTCTTCTGCAGTGTGGGCCTTGCCCTTTTTCCCAGCCCTGCAGAAATTGCCAGAACTTCTGCCCCGCCACATAGTGTGGGAGCAGAGCAGGTCCTCTGGATCTTTCCCCTGAGGTGCCACATGCTGGTCCTGTGTGTGTGTGTGTGTGTGTGTGTGTGTGTGTGTGTGTGTGTGTGCGCGCGCGCGCGCGTATATGGAGGCCAAAGGGGGATTTTATCTTCCTTAACCACTCTCTACCTTCCTTATTTATTTGTTTATTTATTTATTTATGTACTTACTTACTTACTTACTTACTTACTTACTTGTTTACTTATCTGAGACAGGATCTCACCTTGTAGCTCTGTCAGGCCTGGAACTCTCTATGAAGACCAGGCTGGCCTTGAACTCATAGAGGCCCACTTGCCTCCGAAGTGCTAGGATTAAAAGCATGCACCACCATGTCTGGCTTCCACCTTATTTTTTGGGACAGGGTCTCTCACTGAACCCAGAGCTCCTCAGTTTGGTCAGATGAGCCCTCTGGCCGGGGAGCCCCGGGGATCCTCCTGTGTCTACCCCCGAGCACTGAGGTTACAGGCTTGTGCTGCTTGCTACACCTGGTTTGACCCGGTGCTGGGGAATGAACTCAGGCGCTCAGGCTCCTGTGGCAAGCACTTCACTGAGATGTCTCTTCAGCCCCTTGCTGCAACGCATGAGGCTATCCAGGCTTTAGTGATGCTAACAAAACATGGAGACACAGTGAGTTAGAAGTGAGCTAAGTAGATGCTGTGTTAAAATTAGAACTGGTTGACTTCTGTAGTCATGCTCACTGTCCATGGTGCTAAGTAGGGTCTCTTCCGCTTTTAATGCCCTTGTCTTACTGCCCCGAAACCTAAAAGTCATTGGCCTAACCTGTCCCTAAATGGATCAGGACCCTGGGAGGTACTTGGTTTGCTGGGGTCACCAAGAGTGAGTTGTCCCACTTTGGTATGGTAATGGGGGAGCTAGGCAAAGAGCTGTGAGAGGGAGGGAGCCCAGAGGAAAAGCCTCTCTCCACAGAGCCAGCAGGAAGGGGACAGCCCTGCTTCCTAGGGAGAAAGGGTCCATCTCCAGCTAGGTGGGTCCCTCCCGGTAGTCCTCAGCGCTGTGTAGGCTAGACGTCTTCTGTAACCCCTCTGGCTGAGTTCCAGCCCATACAATCAGAATGTGAACCGCTGGAGGATTCAACAAGAAAGCACGACTCTGGCCACAGTCAATGCTTAGCCACATGACCCTTTCTGAACCCGGGGAGGGGAGCCACATGCAGGTGGTTGTCCCCTTCTGTCAGAGGATACTGAGGAAGGCAGAGGAATCTGAGCTGCAGAAGGGTCAGACAGAGGTCACTTAGGTCCTTGTCATCTCTGTCTACCAGGTTCACAATAGACTGGAGAGGAAGTGAGCTCTCCCTCGCAAGATGTGTATGTACAGGCTGGCGTCATTTAGTGGGAATTTAAAAAAAGATTGATTGGCACATTTTATCTGAGTGTTACTTATTAGTTATGTGTGTGCATACATGTGTACGCACATGTATGCACACGTGTGTAGAGGCCAGAGGTCCACCTTGCTCTGGAGTTGTTCCTCAGGAGCTGTCTGTCTACTTTGCTTGTTTGAGACCTGGGCTCAGCGATTGGGCTAGGCTGGCTGGCCAGCAAGCCCCAAAGCTCCTCCTACCTCTGCTTCAGAAGTGCTGGGAGTTAGTTACAAGGGTATGCTGTCTGGCCTGGCTTTTGACTTGGTACTGGGTGTATAACTAGGTCTTCATATTTGTGTGGCAAGCACTTTTACCCGATGGAGCCGTCTCCGTAGCCTCCCCAACTGTGTGGACTCTAGTTCTAGGATGGGAAACTTTTCCACCCTGTTTCACTGCCCCCGGATGCCGAAGGGCAGCACAGTATAAATGCATTCAGGCTGTGGTCCCTCAGGAAACGCCCAGTGAATGAATGGATGAATGGATAAATGGAGGTGTGGTCCACAGGAAACAGGGCTTAGCAGAGTCTGAACGGTTGGATGGGACTGTGTCTACTTGTCCAGACACCTAGCTCGTTACAAGCTGAGCAGAGGTGTACTAAGATACCTTGATACTGCCCCTGTCCGGTCAGGTGCCAGCACTCACAGACAGCATAGTATTTGATGTTATTTTTTTAAAAATAATTTTTAATGTATATAAATGTCTGGCCACATGTATGTCTGTGTACCACATGCATGCAGTGGCCTTGGAGGTCAGAGAGGGCATCAGATTGACAAGAACTGGAGTTACAGGTGGTTGTGAGCTGCCGCTGTGTGGGTAACTGGGAACTGAACCCCGGGTGCTCTGCAAGGGTGCACTGTAGCCAGTGCTCTCAGATACTGAACCATCTCTCCAGCCCTTTGTGGTTGCTATTTTAAGTCAGACTCTTGATATGTAGCCCAGGTTGGCCTTGAACTTGCCATCCTCTTGCCTCAGCCTCCCAAGGGCTGGGATAGCTTTTTGTTTTAAGCTGAGAGACCAGATGTGAAGACCACCTGCACTCTGCATCTCTCAGTGCTGTGGTTTAAGGCGGCTTAAATATGGTGGAGCTCGGCAGGGTTTCTTACTGTATGAACATCAGTGTCCTCAGATGTAAAACTGGTAATGGCGGCTACCTCCTGAGGCTGCCGGGAGGTCTGAAGAGAGCCAGTGTGCCTGAGTGCCACCAAAGGCTGCTGTTACTTTTGGTTCCCCCCTGTAGCTGCCCACAGTATCCATCTGGTTCTGAAAGGACTCAAGTATTTGTCTTTTGTAGCTTCTGAAGGGAAGCACACCAGGGATTAAACCTCATTTTACAGGGGAGGGTGGAGGTGTGAGGTTAAGTGATCTCATAAGGGTAGTGTCCAGTCATTTTCTGGCCAGAGAGAGGTACCTCAGGCCATACATTGCTCTCATGTCATCCCTGCAGACTCAAGGAGTAGTCAGCCCTGATGCCCACTTGGTGGGGAAGGTAATGTCTGGTGAACACAGAGAGGTCGTTTGCTGAGGACCACACACCTAAGAAGTGAATGACAGACTTGGAGCTGTCTCTGGAATGCACAGCTTCCCAGATCTGGGAGCTTGGTGTCCTGGGGACAGTACAAGGCACATCCCTGAAGGTTTTCAGTCCCCTAGTGTAGATGCTCTGGTAAGCCCAGTCCCCAAGCTCAGAGAACACCTCCTGCCACCAAGGTGACTGTGATCTGCCTTGAGGATTCACAGGAAGCTGGGATGAACGCTGCATGGGTTGCTTATAGGTGACCTTTGCCCCCAACCCTGGCTCAGTACTGTGGTCTCACCTCTGTAGGAGTTCCTCTGTGACCAGAAGTACAGCGATGAAGAGAACCTGCCGGAAAAGCTTGCAGCCTTCAAAGGTGAGCCAGGGCTGCCTGCCCAACTGCCCCCGGAAGAGCTGGCTGCTCCCTCAGCCCATGGCATACAGCACTCCTTGGCCCCACAGCTCTCATTTATCTAGAATGCCCAGCTTCCCATCAGGCTTTGAGACAGGGGTCCCCCAAGAGGCAGGAGCAGGCCCTTTCTCCTTCCTCCGCCACTGGACCTCTGGCTGCAGGCCTGATCTGGCCCTGCCCTCTGTCCCATGGTTGCCCAGTGTGGCTCAGGTTGGCTCCTATCCTCTCCATCCAGGCCCTGTGCACTCCCAGGGCCCCAGCACACAATCTGCCCTTTGTGAACAGTCCCTGCATCTCCCCCTCCCTGGTGGAGCCTCTCAGGAGCCCCTGTGGAGAATAGACATTTGTGTTGCTACAGTGGGGCAGGGGGGCAGAGTTTCTGCCCATTGAATCCCAACAGCATGGGATGAAAAGAAAACAGGGCTCAGGAGCCTGTGCGGGGAGAGGGGCAGTATAAAGGTTCCTCTGTTCGGGGCCTTGGTACTTGGTCCTCCGCCAGTGGCTCGAAAGGAGAGGAGCCTGGGCACACAAGGAGTGGGCAGACCCACCTTTCCTGCCTCTGGGGTGCACTTGGGGGATGGGAACCCAGAGCTCTACAGAGGATATCCAGGATGTCCTATCCCTTTCCCCAATGTTTGCAGTTTGGGCATCCTTCCCATTCCAAGGCCAAGTACCTGCCAGTGTGCTTGCCTGCCTCATCTGGCTCACAGCGTCTTGGCCAGGACTGAGATGGCAGTAATATTAATAATGGTC
>CABHPR010063993.1:0-12887 GCA_902168415.1 Peromyscus melanophrys
TCCTTTTGTCCGCCCGCGGCGTGAGGAGTGCGTGCCGGGGGCTTTGTTCGCCCGGGAGCGCTCTGCTCTCCCTTCCCAGCCAGCGGCCTTGCCGCTAGCCCGGTGCGCTCCGGGGCGCCGGGCTGGGCTGGGCAGGCGGCGCCGGCCTGGCCCCAGGCTTGGGGGACAGTTGTTTGTGGGGGGAGATGCTGAGGGCGGCGCTTTGCTGCCCTCTCCAGAGCGCACCAAGTACCGGGACTGGGGTCGAGTCTGCCCGGACCCCGAAGCTGGGCTACGGCAGCGAGCTAAAGTGGGCTGGGAAAAGGAGAGTGGCTTAGGGCTCTTGTGGCTTTCGAGTTTGCGAGACCTATGTGGGTTTGGTCCCAGTGCCACTTGGAAGTTCAAGTTTGGGGACCGTTTTCCAGCTCCCGCGGCTTTGGGCAGTTTGTCTGTGGTACCCACCCACTAGCTGTTCTGACCCGGATCCTGTCGGGGGTGATAGGTACTCAGCTCTTGTCATGGCCACAATGGGATGGCATAGACCGGGCTCAGAGTCGACTGGCAAGGTCCAGAGCCAGCTTCAATGTGATCTGACCCTTTCCTCTCTCTCTCTCTCTCCCTCTTTCTGCCCCTGCTCACTTTCCAGGTTAGCTTTATACGTCTACGAATATTTACTGCACGTAGGAGCACAGAAATCTGCACAGACCTTCTTATCAGAGGTGAGTGGGACTCCTCAGCATCCAGTTTCTTGACACCCCCTCCTCCCCACTATTCTTAGAGCCTTTGTTTTCAGGAGCAGCCACTGTGGCCACCATTTTGAATTTTTATCACCTTTTGGCATTTATTGTTAGTTGGTCTGAACAGCCTTTTGGCTGGGGAAGGCCCTGCGGCCCCCTCCTTTCTGCCCCTCTAAGCTGCCTCTGCCCCTCTTTTCTAGATTCGATGGGAGAAAAACATCACGCTGGGAGAGCCTCCTGGGTTTCTGCACTCGTGGTGGTGGTAAGTTTGGGTGATAGTTTTGTGTGTGTTTTGTTCTGCGGCTCGGGTCCCAGTGAACAAAGACGGGGTCTGGAGGAGGCCCTCTCCCCTTAGCCTCTGCTTTTTCCGCCGAGCGGGGCACCTCTGGGTGCTCTCATCGCGGTTGCCGAGGAAGAACCTGCAGAAGAGGCTGGTGCCTGAAGTTTTTGCTGGTGTTTCTCCGCCGGTGGGGAACTGACTAAATTTTGTTATGCCAGGGTGGAAGAACCCTGTTACTTTTCCGTCTCACTCTGGGCCACTAGGCAGGGGGCTCGGAAAGAGTTAGGAGGGTTTTTGTCAATCCTGCATGCTGCTTTAATTAGAGGAGTGGGGGCAGGGCGGCTGGAGGGGACACCAGGTCTGTTCTGCAACTGGCCTGACCCTCAGGTTTTCTTCCGTCAACGCCAAACCTTAAGAGACATCTACTGGGCCTTTTCCAGGGACCCTGAGAAAAAGCAAGAAGGCCTGCACTTCCTGTAGAGACACTGATTCAGACTGACTGGACCTTCCTTTCCCCTGCCTCCCCACCCCCCAGCATCCCTGCAACCACAAAGCCTTATTTTACCAAGAACCTTACCCAGCCAGAGGTGGCCTGGTGGGATGCCTGCAGCTTGTGTGTGTGTGGGGGGGCTGGCTCTCCTTATCTGTGACCCTCTCTCCAGGCCTAAGCAGCCTGTGGTCTTTTCTGCAGGCAGGAGGGACGCTTAGGGTCAAAGCCTGAAGCAAGTTGTCATGAGTGTGTGACCTGGGTGTTTCGTGGGACTGATTGTGGAGTCTTTCATGTTCTTTTGAAAAGGAACAGGAGGCAGGCTGATTTTGGTATAGTTGAGGCAAATGCAGTGTTCGGATGTTAACATTTACCTGACTGCCAGCTCGGGTTACTGTTTCAAGTCCCTTTGAGCAGTGAGAGGATGAAGTGTCTGTTCTAACTTGTGCAGAGAAAATGAGTTTTTAATGACTTCTGCCAACCTCCTAACTGCCTGGTCGGAGGAGGAGGAGGAGGCGGCGGCGGCTGGTGTGGCGCAAGGATTCCACCTGCGGGAGTGGGTGATAGGTTGACTGTGGCTGGTTTTGGAGGTGAGTGTGTAGATGGAATTGGCAGGTCTGGTGGCCTTGGATATTGGAGAAACTTGGGCTTGTGAGTGAAAGTTATTTTGAAGGTGCTGGGGATTTGGCATCTTGAAGTCTTGGCTGTGTGTAGTGCTCCAGGGGGCAGTTGAGGAGGAGGGAAGAATGGTCCCCAGCCTCCCTCTGCAGCTGGGCACGACCTGGTTTTCCTGTTGCTCCTGGAGTCGATCCTTGTTCCAGGAATGGAGGGCCGGTTGTACTGGGGCTCAGGTTGTGGCGGCTGTGAGTAGTTGTAGTCTGGTTTGTTAGAATTTACACCCTGTGTGTGGCGTGACACTGAAGCAGTGTTGGCTGTTTACTAGGCCCCGAGGAGGCAGGGGATCAGATTGGATGGGGTGGGTTTTGTTATAGGCACACCTTGAGGGTGGTGCTTGTCTGTGACAGTGGAGCTCGCTGCTGTGATGATGGGTCTAGCAGGAGTGCACCACAAGTCAGATCAGACCTCAGTGCCAGGGCCCACTCTGCCTTTCAGGCCGGTTCTGGCTGGGCCTTGGTTCTGGTATAGAGAGTGTCTAAGGGAGGCCCTGTGTCTGCGTAGCACTCTGTAGCCAGCACATGACTTGTGTTTCTGTTCTTGGGAATATGGAGTGTTGGAGTGACCGTATAGAATTAGAGTCTGAGTGTTGTGCCCTGCCCCCAATTCTGTACTGGATGGGCGCTGTCTGAATAGGCTCAGTGAGAGGGGCTAAGAAGCTTGGTTGTCATCACCCCCCTTCCCCTTTGGCTCACAGACAGGTATTCTTTGGTGGGTGGGTGTGTAAGCTGTGGGATTAAGAACCCATAAGATTCCCTTCGTTACCCGAGTCACCCAGATTTCTGTGCAGGTGAATCATAGTTGTGCCCTGACTTTGACAACTGAACCTTTTTGCAATATGCTGCAGCCATTTTGGTTTGGGGTGGTGTAAAGGACACAGATGAGACGGGCAGAATCTCCTTCCAGATTCCTGTGTGGACACCCATGGGTGGGTTGTGCTGACCTTTCCAAGCCCTAGTGTCTACTAACCACAAGCAGTGCCCTGGATGGGAGGCACCCAGTACAGAGGAGGTGCTTGGATGGCGGCTGTGAACAGATGTGAACAGGAGAGGTTGGATCCACTTGTCTTAGGGGCTGAGTTTGTCCAGCGAGTGCTGTAAGGATGGCTGGTCTGGGAGACCTGCTGCACCGTGTCTCCTGTACTCGCCATTGTGTACACAAGTCATAATTAGTAACCTGATCTCACTTTGTTTTTCTATTTGCAGTGTATTTTGGGACCTTTACTGTGCAGCCCCTGAAAGGAGAGACACTTGTGAACATTCAAGTGAAGCAAAAGCCTTTCATGATTATGTGAGTAACAAATTTTTAATCCTGGCAATAATTACGGGGTTGGATGGCTCTAACTTCTTTAGTATCAAAAGCAAGTGCACAGCCAACTGGCAAGTCTTTATTTCCCCCTTGCCTTCCTTCCCGTTCTCCTGCCCACCTACCTTTCTGCTGCCTGCCTCCCTGGACCCTCCTCCCCTGATGTGTTAAGTTGGGGAGCAGTAGTCATCACTTCGCAGTTATATGAAAGAGGTGGATACCTATCTGGAGAATGAAATGGTGTTTGAAGACTCGGGGTCATGTGGGGTTTAGTTGAGAGTTAACTGGGAGGGGACTGAGCCTGGTTGGTGTTAGCTTAAGAAAAAGTGACCACAACCAAAAAGACAGAAAGTAACCGTGAAACTTGTGTTCTGGACCGGAAGGGGTGGTTGAGCAGCAGTTCTGTGGAATGGACTTTAGCTCTGTTTTCTAGAGAGCAGTCTTTCAGTGTGTATATGTGCACACACAGTGTGGGGTGTAAATGTCACACCCAGTGTGGGGTGTATATATCACACCCAGTGTAGGGTGTATATGTGCACACAGTGTGGGGTGTAAATGTCACACTCAGTGTAGGGTGTGTATGTGTGCACAGTGTGGAGTGTATATGCACACAGTGGGGTGTATATGCACACATAGTGTGGGGTGTATATGCACACAGTGGGGTGTATATGTGCACGCAGTGTGGGGTGTATATGTGCACACAGTGTGGGGTGTATATGTACACATAGTGTGGTGTGTATATGCACACAGTGTGGGGTGTATATGTGCACACAGTGTGGGGTGTATATGCACACAGTGGGGTGTATATAAACACAGTGGGGTGTATATGTCACACCCAGTATAGGGTGTGTATGTGCATACACTGGGGAGCTCATGCTGCCATGCTCGGGTGATGGGTATTACAAAGTGCTAAGTTCACTCACTATCCTTTCACTATCTATCACTCACTAACTCTTTCAAATTACATTTATTTGTGTGCATGTGTGTGTACACACATTTGAGTTGGGTGTGTGTGACATGTAGCATGGGAATGGAGGTCAGAGGACAACTTGTGGGACTCAGTTCTTTCTCTCCACCATGCAGGGCCTGAGGGTCAAGCCCATGTCCTCAGGTTTTGTGGCAGGCACTGTCTTACACCAGTCTTGCCAACCCACAAGGGGTTCAGGGCAGGGATGGGACACAGATGTCTTGTGCTATAGCTCAGGTTGGCCTTAGAACTCAGTATGTAGTTCAGGTTGGCCTTGAATTTTTAACACTCCTACCTCAGCCTGCCAAGTGCTGAGATTATCGCCACCATGGCCAGCTCAGATTTTCCCTTTGCAAGTAGTTAATTTTACCAGGCTGTAGGGTCTTCTGTCTACCTGGATACATTTAAGGTCCATGAAATCATTACAGAGAAGGTATCTGTGATGTTCATGATCCATAGCTATTCTGGGTTTTTTTATTTTATTTTTTTATTTTAAATGCACACACACTGCATCAACCTGGGTTGGGTTGGCCATACTTTTTGGTCTGATGAAATAGGTGGTTAGGATCTATCAGGTTAGGAAGGCTGGAGTGAGGAAAGGGAGGAAGTACCTGGATGTCTTCCGCCTCTTCCAGTTTTTACTTCCAGTAGGCGCTGCACATTGAGTGTGTACAGATGTTTGTGGCACACGTGCATGCACACAGTAGGTGATCTGTTTGCACTTGTTTGGTAGGAACGGTCCTCACATTCTAGGTATGGGAACTGGTGAGCAGTATCTGGTCTCATCTTCTTGGACAGGTCATTTACCTCCTCTCTCTGCATGCCGATTGTGAAACTGGTTTAGGAGACCAAATCCCATCTGCGTGAGTTTCATAGGTGGTCAGTTTCGATGCCATGGCTGTTGCCATGGTGAAAATGGCGCCTGTAGCGGGAGTCAGAGCCTGAGCTCACTGGCTTTCTGCATGGTTAGTGCGATGGGATTTTGTCTGTGGCTGAAAAGTAAATGCCCCTGGAATAGAGTGCTCAGGAATGTGACCAGTTCATGTGTCCTCTCCAGGGTGGAGAAAGAGAAGCTGGTAAGTGGTACTTCTAGCCCGGTCAACTTGGAGTTGTACAAGGGAGAGGTGACTGTTTCACTTGTAAGGATGTGGTTCTGGGAGGGTAAGTGGTGATGATGGCCATAGGGCTGAACTTCCCGAGTTGGGGCTTGCCAGAGGCCGGCCGAGTGGTCCAGGAGCCAGTGAACTTGACCTTTCCTTTCTACCTTGCACAAACCTTGGCCCCCTCTACCCCCCAAATAACTACAAATAGTCAAACCTATGTTACTAGTCTCTACCGACGTTGCAGATGGTTTCATTTTAGAGAGGAAGGCAGGACAGGATTACCTGTTTCAAAATCCCTTGTCCCCATGCCAGGAATCAAAGTCAGGACCCTGCATGTGCCAAGCAAGTGCCTTGTCACTGAGTTACACCTTCTAGTTCTTCAAGCCAGTCTTTGATAGGTATTTATGTTCTTCAGCAGGAAATCATAGACGCTAATGATTTTTTTTTTTTTTACAAAGTTAACTAGTTTGTTTATTCCTTTATTTATTTACTTAGAGACAGAGTTTCACTGTGTATCCCTTACTGTCCTGGAGTTCACTAGCCTAGCCCTGCCTCCTGAGTGTTGAGATAAAAGGCATGCACCACTACACCCACCTGTTTATGTACTTATTATATGTATGTATGCCTGCATGCATTAATGTGTACCACGCCCATAAAGGTGCCCCAAGGGACAAAGGGTATCAGATTGACTGGAACTGGAATTACAGATGGTTGTGAGCCTCCTGAGGTGGGTGCTTGGAACTGAACTCAGGTCCTCTGCAAAGCAGTAAATGCTCTTTAACTGCTGAGCTGACTCTCCAGCCTGAAGATAATGATTTTCGGTCAGCTTTGGTGCTCTGGTAAGTAGCATTGAGATTCTCTCCAGCAATCTGTGGTTTGGTCTTGCATCTTGAAGCAAGATGGCAGCGCTGGGTAGGAACACTAGGGACTGTTAAGTAAGGGCAGTAGAACCCTGCAGATCGCTGAGGTTGGCATGACATTTAGAAGATGCTGCTAAGAGATGAGGTCATACTAGTTGGGGGCCCATGATTCATAGGTTTGCAGCTCAAGTCGTTTTTTCCTTAAATTGGGATCAATTTGATGTGTCCTGTGACCTGAGTTAAGTCACAAGGGAGATGGAATAATGTGATTGAATGGAGATATTTCTTTTTACTTTTTTTTTTCCCCCCAGACAGGGTCTTTACTCTGTAGGTCTGACTGGCCTAGACCTTGCTATATAGATCTGTTTGGTCTTGAACTTAGAGAGATCCACCTGCCTCTGCCTCTTGAATGCTGGGATTAAAGGTGCCCCACCATGTCCTGCTTTATAAGTGGAAACTTTGAAGTAATTATAATGCAATTATATTATGTATACTTATAATACTAAATGAAGGACAACTAGTTTCTCTATTCCGTGTCTTATTGGGTTAGCCTGAGTGCTGGGGATTGAACTCAGGTGTGTCAAGTGCTCTTACCTGCTGAGCCATCTTTCTTGGCCCCCAGTGGCTCCTTCTGGTCTTCCCCTTGGCTAAAATGTAGTTTCCTCTGTTTTCTCAAATCCTACCTATCTGTCTGTCTGTGAGACTGGATCTCACTGTGTTACAATTCTTGAGTCTCCTGCCTCGGCTTCCTGAGTAGCAGGAGTTACAGGCGTCAGCCATCATGCACACAGCTCTCAAGGACCCCTGCGATCAGTGTCTGCATTTGGTGATGATTCTACCTCAGTGTCTGTCAAAGTCACCTGTGCACTATGGCAGCACTATGGCAGCACTTGCCGTGTGTCGGGCGGGGTGCTCAGCACTACACTTGCTCATTTACTCTGCTGGTGACCCTGGTAGAGGAAGCACACTGTGGCTCCATCTTGTAGACGAGGAAACGGAGGCACAGAGGTTAATCACAGTGGGAGAGTTAGAATGTGCACACAGCTCATGGCGAACACCAGAGTCCATGCTTCTGACATTGTCTGGCACAGGCCCACAGCAGGCATAACTTGCCTGCATGATCCTGGCTAACTTTTTAGATTTGCTTTTCTGGCTATAGCTCAGTGGTTTTTTGTTTTGTTTTGTTTTTTAAACTATGGCATAGGCTGGGAGCTGTTTATCTCCTAGCTCCCCTAAGGCCATATACATAGTAAGCACACACTGATGGGATAAAGGGGTGAAATAAGGGGAGGAACACAGGTGGTTTCGGGGAGGGGACCTGGACCAGGAAAGCTCGTAGATTATTGGGAGATGTTCTTGAGATGACAAATTCTGTGGGTCGTCTTGAGCACGCGGCAGTTTTAATGTCTGTTAGGTAGCTATAAGGCCTTTTTAGACTTGTACAATGTGAAGAAGGGTGCTCACTGGCCCTGGGTGGTGTGCCACGGAGAGTCAAAGATTCTGAAAGTATGGGAAAAAGTGTTTGGGGGTACCTATTGCCTGCTTGGCAGGGAGGAGGCTCCACGGCTCAAATAGAAGGTGTGGGTCTTGGCTCCTTACAGAGTGATATTGTCATCTTGACAGGTCATCTCCCCCCAAGATAGGCAGGGTCAAGGGTTGGGTGATCGTGAAGGGCCCTCCCAGGTCAAGGCCAGATGTGCGGATCCTGGAATGAACCAGGTGACTCAGCAGGGAGGGGGTTGAAACTCTCCTGATTTGGTGGGTTTTTATTTGAGTCACTGTCTATTTCCTGGCCCACACCTGGTGGCTGGGTTTTCCTGGCTCATTTAGAAGCCTAAAAACCCTGACATTTGCCATGTGTGCGGAGTGCTAGGGGTTTTGTGTTTAGAGTGGATTTTTCTGAGAATGGGTTTGCCCTAAGTCAGGAATACCTGGGGTCACAGGAGGTGTGGCCGGGTCCTTGCATGATTTCTGTGCTGTTCTCCCCTGGCTAAGTAGCGCCTCTTAGAGTGATGAGGAAAGCCCACAAGACCCCACTGGGGCTCCCTCTGGGTCTTCTCTTGACAGGCTGGTCTATTCTTGTCCTTTGTAAATGGACACAGGCATTTATGTATCTCTGGTGCCTAATCAGACCCATAGTGGTCTTCTTCCTCCTGTGACAGCTGCTATGTCTTCCTTCTGGTAGCAAGAGCAGAGCAGAGTAGTTCGTCCCACAGTGGCCCTCAGGTTGCTAGAGAATGCCACCAGGTGTGGCTACTCGGCTCTGTGCAGTACGCTTTCAGAAGTACGACTGTGGTTGGTCCTTGTAGCTGCCTTTTTGGTTGGGTTTTATTATTAAATCTCACACGCATTTTACAGATGAAGCCATGGCCGGGCGTCTTGGTTGTAAGTCTAGGGGGCGTGGAGCTGAGGCTAAAATTTCCAGTCTTTTGAGTTCTACCTCTCAGTGTTGATTGTACTGTCCTGGTGCAGGCGCCCTGAGAAGTGGGAGGTGTTTGCATTTGACCAGAGTGTGCCTGGTACCTGGTCTGTGGCCCTAGCTGTCCTCTGAAGAAGTGACTTAATGAGAATTAAACAAAATCCCTGTAAGGAGAACTGCCTAGTCACAGGCCAGGTGAGACCTGACCCATGGAAGGGGTCTCTTGTGGGGAAGTGGCTCTTTGCTTTTGCCAGAAGTAAAATGATAAAAGCTGCGGACTTTTCTTTCCAGAAAATTTCATGTGTCCTCATAAAGGAGACTTTGTTCATGATTTTAGGAGATTCGTGGATTATTGCTCCAAAAAGCCTAGACCCCTATTTCTCGCAGTGAAGAACTTGGGCAATATAGTGGACATGCAGATCTGTGACCCTGGCCAGCTTCCCCTGCTTGTCTCGTTGTCCCTGTCTGAAGACCTGGTCCCCTTTCAGTGTGCGCCCCTGCCCCCCTTCTTGGGCGGAGGTGGGTAGCAGAGGGGGAAAGTGCCTGAGTCGTGGGTGTGGACAGCAGCTGAGGTATTTGTGGCCATGTGGCAGGGGTCCAGTGTCCTTGGTGGGTTTGAAATAGCAAAGTGATATTTGAGAGGGCTCTCCTTGGATACACTGAGCTGAGGTTCCTACTGGACAGGGAGTGTCGATGCCTGCCAGGGCCCGCTAGCCAGACGGGCATGAGAGGGTGGCAGTGGGTGCCTTGCAGCTGGGCTCTGAGGAGTTGGAGGAGTGCTAGCCTCTGTGATAAGCCAGCCTAGCTATCTGGCCAGAGGTCCTGGCAGGTTCAAGGCTTGCCTTTGGCTTTGACCCTTGGCACCTTTGTGTGGCCGATTGAAAACAACGAAATATACACAGCTGTTCCTCCCCCTCCCCCCAAGCTTATAGTTCGTATTGAGTCCCTCCTGGGCTCCTACCCTGTCTTCTGGAGTTCCTCTTGCCCCCAGAGGCTGCCAGACTCCTCTGTTAGTAGCTAATTAAACATTAAATGAGGAGCTGGAATTGCATTTTGCCAGAACCCAGGCAATGTGGCCACAGTAATGGGTTTCAAGTGGCAGCAAGACCCCAAATTGCAAATCCTTGCCCTTTATTTAAGGCGGGAGATGGAGAGGGGGGGACAGTGGGGACCCAAACAAAGTTGTTGGCAGTGGTCACTTCATTTGAACTCCCAGACCAGCCGTGTGCAGCAGCCTTTTGCATAATGCCATCTTTGTTAGCTAAGCATTTGCAAACTTGGACTGAGAGTTAGCTCTGTGCCAGCCAACACTTGAAGAGAGCTGGGAGACACCCAGTTCTATGTCCCTTAGGTCAGCTCTGTTTTGTAAGGGAGGAGGGCTCTCCAGTGGGCACTGTGTTGCTGGACCCTCGTCTTCTGTCTGAGTGTGTATTTAACCCTTAAGAGAGTGGGGGTGGGGGAGTAGGGTGGTGGGGGAGGTGCTTGAGGTCTGTCAGCTAAGATAGCAGAAATGTTATACTGGCTGTAGTCTTTGTAACAGTGTCTGAGGGTTTAAAGTATTTAGCAAAATTAATCTTTTTTAGTTTGGTAGTAATTCTGACCACGGCACAAGTGCATTAGGCGATTCACATAAACTTCTTTAATATACGTTGATGGGAGCTTAGAGCGATTGTTTGTTTTTGATTTGCTAGGGTAATGGGGTTTTCCATGGCCCTGGTGAGCTGAGTCGTAGGGATGTGTCTTTCCATGGCATGCTTTTCTTTTTCCTGGGCTTGAAGCCTCTGGATTTGGAAGGGTTTGAGCTCTGGCTGGTGCCTTGGACTTGAATCTGACTTCATGCGCACGCTTGCTATTTTCTGTCTGGATGGACTTTGGGTTGTCTGTTACTCCATCTGTAGGCTAGGGGATGGCAGTTCCTGCGGGGCTGTGAGGGTGAAGGGATATAATACATATGTATAAGGAAGGCTGTCTCCCGGCTAGTGCTGGCTGAGTTTGATTGTCCTTTGTAGTCCTGATGTTTGCTCAGAAAACTCTTTAGCAGCACTGTTTCCAGGGAGAGCAGGTTAGCCCTTACGGAAGGGTCTCCTGTGTACTTGATGGATTCCAGTGATGCCCTTCTCTGCCAGGGCTTCTCGGATGTGTCTCAGGTTTCTTCCCCTCAAGCTGTCTTGTCTTAGTCCCTGCACCTTCACGAGGGGGCAGAGCTGGTGGTCCCGCCACAGCTGGCACTGATAAAGGCTCCCCTGAGATGTCCCTGCCTCTTATCTGGGTTGGACAGAGTGTTCCTGGACCACGCCTGCCTGAGCAGCCACAGGGCCCAATGGGGAGGCCCAGGGGCCTGTGGGTGGCACTGGCAAGGATCTGGATCTGAAAGGCAGCCCCATGTGTATGTTAGCTTGGTGGCCCTCCTCACAGTAAAATGTGGACAAGGCCTGCCCTCCAGCTCTCCACTGGGTGGGTGGCCAGGGGAAGGTCAGGAAGGCTGTCCCTGGAGGCTGGTGGTGCTATGTAAATGTGCATAGGGATGACTAGGTTAGAAGTCCCTGGGTTAGGGGTCCTGTGCCATCCTTTGTGCTGAGGGCTCACCTGATTGTCTGCTTCTGTGAAGAGTCTCAGAAGGAGCCGAAGGGCAGGCGAGCCGGTGAAGGGAGGATGCTGAGGAAGCTGGTTCTTGTCACTTTGTATTTCCTGAGGTGAACCCCTAGGTGACCATGGGCCAGGAGCACATGACCCTGTTCGCAGTTGCCAGACACCAGCCCTGCTTGCGGGCTGAAGTGCTGCCGATAGCCAGAGTAGGATTAGTGCTTACCCAGAGTTGTGTGCAGTCTCCTGAGCTGGGAGAACTGTACATGTCAGTAGACACATCAGGGCTGCAGATGGTAGAACTGGGCATCCCTGGTCGTACGCAGGTAAAACAGAAGAAGAAGGGCCAGAGAACACAGATGCACACACCCTTCAAATCCCATCTCCAACAGGCCTCAGTTCCACATACCCAAGCAGGATCCAAGATACTCTTTTGCCTTGTACTGTCTTGTTGCTTGCTAGCTGTTTGGGCCATGAGCACCTTAATCAACCTGTGTGCCTCAGTTTCCTCAAGCAATAAAGAGGTGTTGAAGCTACATCGCCCTTAGGGTTATCATGTGGAGTAGATGACCTTATATTCACACATACAGTGCGTATACAGTAAGTGCATACTTGTGCCAGGCACATTGTAAGCTCTGCATGCATGTATGCTTTTGCTCTTCCCGACTCTGGGAAGTCCTGCCTTCTGACAGATGGTGCTCAGTGATGGACGACTGGGGACAGGAGCGTCTTAGTGTGAGAGGTGTGTGTCAGCAAGGCCTGCCTCCTCGTTCACTTGCTCACCTGTGGATTAGCTATGGATCCCTGGGGTCTAGGCAGCCACAAGGGATGGGGGTTGAGGCGTCATGTGCACAGCTTCCATGTCAGTCTGTTGGCTTGTGAGAGTAAAATGAGATAGCACGTGGATGCCCCTGACTGGTGCCAGCCCACACTTGTACCTGACTGCCTCTGGCCCTTCCCTGTGGTCCTGCTTGGTGCCTTGGCACCCGGGAAGGTTGTTTCATTTCCTTGACCACTAGTCCATCCGATAGTCAGTGTTGGTTTAGAAGTGGCAGCCTCCACAGGCCTGCCAGGACCATCCCTTTCTTCCCCTTCCTCCAGGAACTGGGAAACACTCAGACTCACTTATCACTTGTGGCCTAGAAGGAGAGTTATCAGAGTCAAGGTGGAGTTTCTTCCCTTCCGTCTCTAGACCTTTGAGGGGTGAAACTTCATCCTGGCCTCTCCTGCCACCTTCGATCCTGGGGCTGATTATAGCATCTTGAATACATCTAAGGTCAGTGAGCAAGACTCAGTGCCCTGAGAAATGAGACGGATTTGATCCTTGCCCAGGGACTAAGTGTGAAAGACACTTTAATGAAGAGTGACAAGTGGCAGAAAATGGTGAAGCATTGTTTTGTAGTGGGAGTTGTGACCCATTAGTGTATCTTGAATCAACTTAGTGAGTGGGTCATGGCTGGCAATTACAAAAAATAAAAATAAAAAAAAAAAA
>CABHPR010063997.1:0-33307 GCA_902168415.1 Peromyscus melanophrys
GTGTGTGTGTGTGTGTGTGTGTGTGTGTGTGTGTATGAGAGAGAGGAAGAGAGAGAGAGAGCATGCAGATGCTTAAACTTCTTTTTTTAAAGAACTCTTCTCTAAGTTCTGAAGTCCACTTCTTTTCATAGGAATTCTAATGGTTAACCAAATGCCTGTGCTATTTTGTTTAACCTATAGATTGAGAGCATTTTTCTTTAAAGGAAAAAACACATCATCAGAACAGTTGTACCCCCACCTCAGACCTCAGAACTGACTGTGTGAGAGGTCAGCTTGGCAAACAGCCAAGTTTCCTCTGTGAGCTGATTCGGTTGAGGTAACTGAGGTGGGTCCTCACACACAACACAAGTATCTGAGAACAAAATGATCTTGACAATTAAACTGTAAATAATCCAGAATTCTCAGCAGGAGCCTGGCAAGTATACACCCATATATTTATAATTCCTGGAGGTAGCGATTTAATCGTTATTGCTCAAACTTAAATAGATTGTTATACCATATATAAGCCATAGTTGCTTCTCACTGCTTGATCAAAGCTACTGTGAGCAATATGAGATTTTCTTTGAGAAAAAATATTGACAAAAACAAAATCTAATTTGTGTAGAATAATAGTTTGAAACAGCATTTTCAGAACCTGATAAGAGGCTATCTTATTTAAAATTGCATGAAGCTATTTTCATTCTGGATAAATTAATCAAGTTGATTGATTGATTGATTGATTGATTGACTGATTGATCAATTGATTGACTTTTGTGGTATAAAGATGTGGGAGCTCTCCCAGATCATCCCTCAGTTTCCTGTTGACTTGCTTACCTTCATCTTCCTTGGATTTTTAATATATTCTGTTGTGGTGGTTAATCTTTAACTGCCAACTGGATAAGATTTAGAACTACCTTGGAGATATACCTAGGTGTGTTTGGGACAGCATCTCCGGAGAAGCTTAACTGATCAGGAAAACCCCACTGGTGTGAACAGCCCCAGACTCTGGGCTCGGGTGCATGACTCATAAAAAGGAACTAGTGAGTGAAATAGAGTGTGCATTGTTCTGTCCTTCCTGAGGTGGATACAATGTGACCAGCTGCCTTCTGCCCCTCTCTCTCTGCTCCCTACAACGCTGGACTGCACCCTCCAACTATCAGTCAAATGAAGCCATCCTAAAGTTGCCTTTGTCAAATATTTCATGAAAGCAATTTGAAAAATAAATAATACAATATCATAATCAGTGTTAGATAAGGATACTATATTAGCAAAAGAAACAGTAGTAAGAAAACTTTCTTTTTTTAAATTCCTATGACAAACCTGGAAATTAGAGATTTCCAAAAACTTACTTAGAGAAGCAATGTTATTAACATGTTTTGGTAAATACAGAATTTCTCATATCAGTGTGTTAAAAGCAACAAATGTCTACACTTCTACGCACTCAGAACCTTTCCAGATGTTTAGGAAGCACAGATGGAGCGTGAAGCCTAGGTTGTCTCCTAACAATCTAATAGGGGCAGGTTAGTATCATGCAGAGGACAGAAAGGGTCAGAAAAACAGGGTAAGACCGCATTCTAAATACCCGTCCTTATACTCACAGGTAAATGTAGCTCACCCCTCATCAAAGAAGCTTCTTTTTGTAGTAAAGACCATTACAGAAATACGTAACTAGTCAAAATGCAGAAAACTGACCATGGGTGTCGAGCCCCAATGATACATCTACAACACCGTCCCACAGCTAAGGCTGGGTGGGGCAAACGAGGAGCAGGCCTTCTGCTGAGAGATGGTGGCTTCTATGTGTGACAGGTAGCTGTACCTGTGAAATCCCACCAATATTTTCACCTAAACAAGACCTATAAGACAACATCACCAGTTTTCATGTCAGTGTGTATAGGTAAATCTCAAAGGCCCCACCCCTAGATAAAGAGCTTTAGGCAACTAATGGCTTCTGAGAATGGGAAAATCAGTCATCTCCAGAGTCTAGCCATGATATCTTATCTAGTCCACATGGTCAGTCTTAAACATGTGTACAGAAGCAACACTAAATGAACTCATCAGGTGGTGTTTATGAATATACATGTATATGTGTATATATCTGCATGTGTATACAAATACATACATGTTTATATACATATATGCATATATATATGAAACAGTAACACTTAAGAAAAGAGACCAAAAATTTAAGGAGTCAGAGACACACAGGAGGAGTTAGAGGGAGGAAAGGGAAGGGGAAATGATATATAGTACTCAAGTATGACATTCCCAAAATTTAAATAATTAAAAAATATAAAAAGAATAGCCAATGGATACTCATATCTATCGTCCCTGTACTATCCTGCTCCGTAGGTCACCTCTTACTGTCTTTTCCACTATCAACATTTTGAGATGACTATTCTTGCAGTCTCTTTTTGCAAAAGTGGAGCAGAATCACTTTAATATTTGCCTCCTACTGCCTCAATGACGGGACAATTTTCACACAGGTTGGCACAAGAAATAAAAATAAAAATTGCAGTAGAGAGCCACTGGACTGTGAAATGCAGTAAATTTGTAAATGGCAACACCAGAGCAGTGCTTATAGCTGTGGGGGAGTGCTTACTACAGGATATACTATAAAGGGTCTGAGATCTGTGAAATTCCCTTTTCTGTGTATGACCTTTAGCAAGTATAGAAGTTGGGAGAAAGATTCCTTCCAAACCTGACCCATTTGCAGAGCACTCTCCATTAACTGGGTGTAGTTCTCAGTACAGGGATAAACTCACAAATCCTAAATTTGTGAAACATGGAAGTTGCCTGTTTCTGAATCAGAATTCTGAAGGAATCATGAGAGAATCTTGTGAACAATTAACCATAGAACGTCGGGCATGTTTAATAAATACTCAGAGATGAAGGATCTTTAATGGACTTAATGACATCTAAATGAGACAACCCATATGGACACTGCAACCATTTCATTTTGTCACATATGCAGTTACTTAGGTGTAGAGAATGGGGAGCAGTCTAGAAAGCTGAGCTCCTCAGATGCAGCACATGGACCAAATCCATGCTTTTCAAGCTGCTTTTAGTCAATGAAGTTTCATAAAATGTAAGCAGCACACGTGTGTGTGTGCATTATCTGTGGCTCTTACAACCATTGGTTACAAAGCTTGTGTTACAGAGAATTCCTGGTCTACAAAACCACCTGTGTTTAATAAGTGGTCTTACTTTTTTGTGTTTTAATTTTCAAAAAGTTTTCAGATATTTTGATTGATTTTCATTCCTCCAACTCCTCCCCACTTCCTACCTATCCCAAATATCCTGCTCTCTCTGTCTCTCTGTCTCTGTCTCTGTCTCTCTCAAAACAACAAGCAAACAATCAAAAATAATAAGAAACAAAAACCAAAAAATCATCAGAACAAATGAACAAAAATAATAATAAAAAAAAGGCCACAACAACCAACTAAACAGTTGCCTTGTGATGTCAAACTACTCTATCCGGTGTGTGGTTGATATGCTCAGTGGCAAAGTCAATCCCTATTGTAAGAGAAGCACCAGCCATGAGGGCCATGCTACCATAAGACAGTGTGACAAATTTGATGATAAGAATCAAAGGAAAGAGGTACACTCTGTTGCTGGTAGCATTCCTATTTCACCGGAAAGGCCAGATACTCCGTTGTCTCAGGTCCCACGTTTCTGAAACCTGGAGCCAAGGTCTAAGGATAGGCATTGTCCACTGTCCAAGATTTTGTCTCACCTCAGGAGCACCAGAGGTGGGGGCGTTGCCTCCTGTGACCTTAGGGACAACCTTTTCCCCTACAGTTCTGCAGGGTGAAATGTAATGAAGTTGGGGTGCTTTCGGGTGTTAACATGACCCCAAACAGAACAGGGTCACACCCAAGGACTTTCTTCAGAAAGGGCAAACCATTTGGGGCAGTGAGGAATGACCAAGTTGCTTGGGACAACAAATGGCCAATGGGCGACTGTGTGAACTGAAATCAGCCTCCAAACGCCAACATCCCAGCTTCTGTCTCAGCGAGGGGCAGGCAGTGGACTCTGGGGTTCTGAATACCAGCTTTGTTCCTTTACCATGTGTGGTCTTGTACATTTACCTCACTGTTGGAACTTCACTTTTCGGGTACATGACAGTCTCTGAATGACACTGCCTACTTTGGATTTGAACCCCCACATTACCCACGCTTTATTTATTTTTCAAAATATAACACAAGAGATTTTCCCAAATTCTGCAGCAGTAATTCTTTTTGGTTGCCTTAAGGAAAGGCAGTTATTTTCAAACAGTAAACTAATGCAAACACGCCAAGCATGCAATATGACACACAATTGTTAACAATCATGTTTCTTTATCACAGCGGTGAGAAATAGGCTTTCCTCATTTTCTCATCCTCGGCCTCTTTTATTATAATAGCAGCAATGCTGTTTTGAAGCTATATAAAAGAAAATTGCCGCTTCTCAGGATCACAGTGTAAACGTAAAACAGAGGAGAAATTCGCGTCTATTACATGACACACACACTCCCATTCTCTTAAATGACAGATTTGTTGTGTTTACTGAGGTGAACATCTTCTTCCCTCTGAGAAGAGTCTTCCATTTCTTCAATCTCATTTGAAAATTCAGTGGACAAAGCCATAGTTTAGCATTTCAAAACAAAAACAAAAAACAACTTTTATTCTGCAATGGAAAATGAAAATTCTAATCTACTTTGATAAAAGTGCTAGTTATTTGCTTCTACAACTTTTGAAATCTTTGTTTAAAAACTGAACTGATGAATAATAAAGAAGTCAGTTCTCATTTGTTGCAAGACACTTAAATTCTTCTGACAGAGCTGTGCCTCTTCCGGTTTTTGCAGTAGATTTTAATTGTAATTAATCATGGGATAAAAGATACAGTGTTATCAATCCTGTTGATCTTAGAACAGTTTTATACATTCAGACAACAGTGAGCATTTCAAAGGCCCTTTGCTTGTATGGATTCCACTACTGACATTTAGAGTATTAAAGAAAGAAAAACAAGAAACATTTTGATGTATTCATAATTTTTTCCAATTTTGATAAGATATGCAAAATTGTAGTAGAATAGCAAAATTTACTATATTAAATTTTAAATATGTAATTCAATGTTGGTAGTATATGTACATGATTTATATCCATTTTAAAATGGAGGTAAGTATCCTATAAGTTAAGAATCATATTAAACAATAATTATAATAATAATAATCAGTATATTTGATATGATTTATTTTACATTTTTTATTTTAGTTTTTGAAAACAAAGTTTCTCTGTGTAGACCTAGCTATCCTGGAATTCGATCTGTAGACCAGGTTAGCTTCAAACTCAGAGAAATTTGCCTGCCTCTGCTTCCTGAGTACTGGGATTAATGGTGTGCACCACCACTACCCAGCTAGTTGATATGTTTTGATAAAAATCACTATTTTATTTTAAAATATCATTTCTTTACATATTTACACATCAACCAAGATCTGACTTGACAGAAACCAGTTGTATTTTCATTACTTGTTTCTCTACTCACTATAAAGCAATATGCTGTTCTGAAATTTTGTCTTTATATAGACATGTAACTAGAAAAAAAACATTTTAAAATAATTGTGGATGTTTCATGTAACCTACATGGTGTAAACAAAATAGAATACCATCATAATAAACAAGATCTTAACAGGATTTCAATAGTTCAAGCATTGTGATCAACAATTAATAAACTAAAATAAAGAAATTAAAACCTCTGTACAAAAAAGATGCCATCATTGATATGAAGAGGCAACCTAGAGAATAAGAAAATAATTCGTTACTAGCTATACATCTAATAGAGGGTAGTATCTAGAATATATTGATAGTGTTAGTATTTGGTAGATTAGTATCTAGAATTTACAAAGCACTCAAAAAACTAAATATCAAAGAAACAAATAACCCAATTAAAAATGAGGCACAGAATTAAACAGATGAAATACAAATGGCTCAGGAATAATTTTGTTTTTTTGTTTTTTGTTTTAGTGTTCAGCATCATTAGCTATCAATGGAATAAAAATTATAACTACTTTGAGACTTCTCACTCCAATTAGAACGGCCAACATAAAACAAAATAAAAGTAAAACAACAAAAATTGCTATTGTGCATGTGGAGAAAGAGAAAAACAATTATTCACTGCTATTTAGAGTACAAACTTGTATAGTTGTTGTGGAAATCAGAATGGAGATTCCTCAAAAATTTATAAATAGATCTGTCAAATAATTGAGCCACACCATTTATTTTAGTTAGGATACCTACTTGTTGTGATAAAGTAGCATGATACCACATACTTGAGTAAAATAACATGGAGGAATCCAGCTGATACTGATGTTGAAGCTTCATCGCTATTTGCCAACTTTTCAAAGTGCTGGAAGGTGCTATGCAAACTACTGGAGGAGGAAAGTAACCATCAGTCTCACCCAACTGTGAATTTTGTGAGGTGAACAATGTGTAGCCTGGCAAGACATGTCTGCTAGTGCAATAGTGTCACAAATGTCATGGGAGTAAGCAAAAACATTATGGTTGTGTGTAAGCTTACTCTGCAAGTTGAAACCCACATTGGGTATCAATATCAGGGCCAAGAACCTGTACCTAGATATGTCATTGGCAGTAGGGTATAACTACTACAAGTACTCTGCTTGATGGACACAATATTAAGCTGACTCCTAATGACATCATTGCATCATAGATTAGTAACTATGTCAAATTGAGCGATAATGAACTATGATGAGGCAAGAGATATGAGGAGACAAAGTGAGAACATGGCAATCAGATAAAATGGCTGTGAAATTATATGTCTCATCTAAGCCTGTGGAGGAACTATGACATGTCAACACTGTGAAACAGGAATTTGTGAATATTGTGAAACTGCATTTTTTAATAAATTATTTCCATATCTATATGTCAAATTTTACTAAACATTTCTTTCTCTTGATGACTGCCTTCATTTTGAGCTATCTGTAGAATTTAGAATTTGTTACTTAAAATAATGGCTAGTGTTATTTCAAAGTACAGATGAAGTGGTAACCACTGGGCTGGACTTCACTGTTATAGTTTAAATAAGGAATTTCTGAAGAGTAAATTTTTGCATTATTTTAACTTCATTTTTTACGTTATCAAGATTCTATCAATATGTACTAACTCCAAAGTACTTTATCAGGACCCCCTTCACCTGCAGCCTGCTGCCCTTGAGCTAGAATTTATAAGATTGTAATCTTTGCCATTTTCCACAGAGCATCTGAAGAGCTACGTCCCCCTACCCAATGCTCCTGAACCTCATTGTTTTGTGGAGAAAATGGATGATATCCATCTTGTACATATGGGCCCTCACATCTATCATGACTAGATAAATGATGGTGGGTAATACTTGTTAAAAATGTCATAAACATAAATACTTAACAGAAATTTGAAAAGCAAGCAAGATGAAATATTAGGGACTTACAATATACCACATGAAATTCTTAAGACTTTTTGAGGGCACTGGCAAATCTGCATATCAGTTTCTCCACTCTGACCTGATTTCTTGGGTAGCAGATTTCTCTCTACTAACAGCTTGGTGGGCATTTGAAAAAAAAATCAAAATTGGTTATTATCACCAACATATGGACTCAGAAACCAAAGTCTATTAGGAATAAACTCTTTTCCACAAATGAGTTTTGAATTTATTTCAAGAGCATTTCAGCTAAACATTAAGTTCAACTACTTTTTGGTGAGGAATAATCATGATAGTAGTTTTTGTTAAATCTCACTTTCTAGCCCTAAAGCACTTTAACCTGTATTATCTCCTTTCAGAAGAAGAATTTCCCACAATTTTAAGAACAGGAACTCTAACTCATAAAAATGAGATAATTTACCAAATATATTGAATAAATGTCAGGTTTGGGCTTTGGGCCATGGGTCTTACAGACCAGGCTAATGATCTCTTCATATAATAGTATTTCCATTCTTAAAGAGAAAATTTAGCATTTTGAAAGGATGTTTATATTTCAAGTTCTGAGTTCACTGGTAATTTAGCAACCTAAAAATGTCATTAAGAGTAATGGGAGAAGTTGGAATTGTAGTAAGTACAGTGAATTAATTTTGCAGCTTAAGCCTAGTCAGAATGCCCAATCATTAATGCACAAAGCTTGAACAACTACTGGGTCAATTTACTTGTATTTATCCTTTAAAGAGATGCTATCTCTTCTCATTGCTGACTACACTAAGTTACTGTTTTATAAGCAAACCTGTTTAAAGCCATTTGCATTATAATATTTTGGAATAGAGCTAATAGGAAGGCATTTTTCCCCCAGAAGTTAAGTAACTACCCAAGATGGTAAATACTTCCCTACTTCTTTCTATGTATTGTACAGCAGTGTCTGAATGAAGGCTCAAGAGACTCACGAAGTCAGCAAATGTCTTGAGTCTGCAAGATTCACAAGGTTTTCTCTCCAGAATTACAGAAGCAGTAAACTACTGCTGTAAGAGACTCTGACCACAAAGCTGCAGAAAGAAGATTCTATTTCAAAATAAGAGTTGAGGAGGCAACTAACTGGTAGGTTGGCTTCATTGCTGTTGCTTCTGATTAATTAAGGAATTGTTGAAGCTTTTCCTCTGAGATAGCAAGCTGAGCTCCAGGGTTGCTACTTTCGGGGGTTGTCTTTTTATTGATGGTTCTGCTTGTGACTCATCTCTGCTCCTGTAAGTAACCTCTCACCCATACTCTTGTTCGTAGCTCCAATAAAATCCCATTGGTTTAGGCTTAGTTATACTTGTAACTTTAAGGTTCCCTTTCAGAAGTATGTGTGTATGTGAGAGAGAAAGAGAGAGACAGACAGACATACAGACAGACTGAGAGACAGAGACAGAGAGACAGGAAGAGACAGAGACAAACAGACAGACAGACAGACACACACACACACACACAGAGAGAGAGAGAGAGAGAGAGAGAGAGAGAGAGAGAGAGAGAGAGAGGTCTCTAAAGGAAGTCTCTCACTGATACCATTAGTTATGCTTCTCCCCATTGTGACAAAATGTCTGACAAGTAAATTAAGGGAAGAATTTGACTCAAAGCTCCAAGAGATGGAGTTTACCACGGTATGGAAGGCATGGCAGCAGGCAGGGCCATGCAGGCCGACTTTTCAATCACTGATTGTTCATCTCTCCATGGATCAGGAAACAGAGATTATGACTTGAAGCAGGAGCAAGCTGCAATACATTCTCCGGCCTCAGGGGATTTATAGAATAGTGCTACAAGCCTCCATGACCCCATTACTCTTGCTTATTGCATACCTGAAAACAAAACAAAGAAACAAACAGTAACACTTAAAATAATTCAAGTCTGCTACCATCTCAAGGTATAATCTGGTCTTGAATGACAGCTACAGTAGACTCTGTTCACTTCTTCATCTGAGCCTGGGCAAACACTGAAGTGGTTGGCCCCTAAATGGGAGAAGGAAATGAAATAACCATAGTTTAAGCTTTTTAAGTGGCGTTCTGGCTCCAGCAGTGGGAAGTAATTTCTATCTCCTTGTGCCTCCCCCCACCCCCCACCGGCAGTAAGTTTTCATTTCTCTGAAATACTAGCCATTACACCTTACATGCAGTGGATCTATCCACAGCCAGGCCCCAGGTGGAGCTCCAGGAGTCCAATTGGCGAGAAAGAGGAGGGATTGTGTGAGCGAGAATTGTTCAGACCAAGCTTGGAAAAAGCACAGGGACAAATAGCCAAACTAATGGAAACACATGAACTATGAACCAATAGCTGAGGAGCCCCCAACTGGATCAGGCCCCCTGGATAAGTGAGACAGTTGATTAGCTTGAACTGTTTGGGAGGCACCCAAGCAGTGGGACCTGGACCTGTCCTTAGTGCATGACCTGGCTATTTGGAACCTGGGGCTTATGCAGGGATACTTTGCTCAACCTGGGAGGAGGGAACTGGACCTGCCTGGACTGAATCTACCAGGTTGAGCTGAATCCCCAGGGGAGTCTTTGCCCTGGAGGAGATGGGAAAGGGGGGTGGGTTGGGGGGAAGGCAGGGGGTGGGGGTGGGGGAGGCGGGAGCGGGGAGGACAGGGGAATCCGTGGCTGATATGTAAAATTAAATTAAATTATAAAAGAAAAAAAAGAAAAAAGATATCTAAATAGTACACGAGTGAGTATATAAGTCTATTTTTCTGAGCACTTTCTATGCAACAAGCTTTATGGGAATAGCTTCCTATTAGTTCTGTCTACAAGAGAGACATTGCTAGAATAATACATAGTGCTTAATGTAATGTTTATGAATTTGTCCTGTAAAAACAAAACAAAACAAACAACAACAACAAAAACAAGCTAATTTGCTGAAGTTAGACCATACTAAAATTTATAGCTGATTTACTCATCATTTTCAGACAACATCTAATATTTAAGTGTTTATTAGTTGGTATCTAAATTAAGTAAAATCACGGGGAAAAATAAGGGAGTGTGGAGGTGGGAGTTTGAAGGGTGAAGGGATAGGTGGAAATGATATAATTACAGCACTTACGGGTTAAATTATCAAAAACAAAATAAATGTAAAAAGTTGAAAAAACAAAGAAATTTGAAAACACAAAAGATGATGTAGTTAACCCCAATGGAGGAATGAAAAATGGTGCATTTCATGTTTCTCATTACTGTGTAATGTTTGAATTAAAATTTCAGTGAAATCACATTCTATAACAATTACACAAAACATTGATCATTAATGCAAAAATCTCTGCTCTGTGATGAGGAAAATATAGGAGGGAGATCTTGCCAACAAAATTTGAATTTTTAAATGGCAAAGATTTTTGTGTTATTACTAATATTGTAGGAAATTTTATTATGAAAAAAGCAAGTTGATCTAAATTAGTTACATACATTTTAAATAAAAAATAGGGATTTTATACAAGTTGTATCTACCCACAAAAAGAAAGTAATACTCTCTAAATATCAGCAAAACTCATGGAACTGAATATTGGACTACAGTTCCATGCTGGCTGAAGACTTTAGCAAATACAGTGTTAATATTTTGGCACAGGAAGCTTTGATCTACTGGTACAGTTAGTCTCATGACAAAAAAAAATAAAACAAAATCTGACTTTATAATTTTGAATAATATCATTGAGATATAAATGGAAATGAAAAATATGAAAACAAACATTGTTCTCAGACAATTAGCCCCCATAAAATACTCAAATAATAAAGTGTGAATTTGAAGTGATCATTGGATAACACAATTACACTAAGGAACAAGTAAAGTGATGATATGCTGAGAATTTCAGTGCTATGGAAACCTTAAATTGTTACAGGATTATATTTTTAGAATCCAAATACAATTCCCCAGAGATCATTTGCTTGTTATCTTCTTCCTCTAAGAGCAGACTAGAAAATGCAGGAGGAAGAAGCCTCTCCAGAATGCACAGTAGGATCTGCAAAGTATCTTAGATATCTAAAGTGGGGAAACCTTTGCCCAACACCATAAAATACAAAATACTGCCCTTTATTTAGAAATTCTCAATGTCATTGTATAATATTAAAAAGTAGAGAAAAGTTGTTTTTTTTTTTTTAAACTAGGTCAGTTTGTAATCCAATGATTGAGTGATTTTAGAGGGACTATTTGACGATCATGTGTTTCATGTGTAAAGTGAGGACAGAGAGAGCCCTTAACTAACAGTGTTACAGTAAGAACTAAGTGGCCTAGCACATTTAAAAGGTCAGGTGGTGTGCATCAGCATGCACACTGACTGTTTATGTGGCTGTAACACTCAGTGTGCTGATAAATTATTGGGAGCTAGGTGGGTAAAAAGGCTTGACTTGTGGGGGGGGGGGTGCTGTAAATGTCCCCGTGATGGACTGGTGCCATCTGTTATCATGTCACTGAGAGTGGGAAAAGAGGCACAAAAGGCTGAACTAGTCTCGTTGCACAGATGCCCATTATACACATAACAACCACCTCAAAAGCAGTGAAAATAGTTATATAATGAAGATATGATAAAGTTTTAGTATTTATTATTTGCTTTTGAAAATTAGAAAAGAAAAAAGGTGAATCGTGTATTACAAGTCGGGTTGAGTGTATATCAAATATCTGACATTTTAAAGTCTGAAACATTTTGAGCACTAACGCGGTGCTGCAAGTGGATAATTCTGCGTTTGATTTCGTGTCACTAGTTGTAGTGGAAAATGCAGGCACATTAAAGATGATAAATAAGAGCTGAGGAGATGGCTCAGCTACTACAGAGCCCGCCTCAGGAGCATGAGGACCTGAATTATGTTCCCAGCCCCATCTCCACTTACAGCCAGGCATGGTGGAGAAAGGCATTACAACCATAGCACAGGGCTGGGAAATAGAGAAAGGCTCTAGAATCATTGGTCAGCCTGTTGTTGTGAGACTCTAGCCAGGGAGATGGAGCATGCCCATCATCTCACCTCATAAAGGGAACCCATGACAGACCAAAGTAAGGATTTTGTTAAAGTCCAACACGGTAAACAAATGGGCTTTTATTGAAGTTATTCTCAGGGATGTGGGTGGGGGTTGCTTACCGGAACAAGGATGACTCAAAAAGCAGCTGTATCCCTGGGAAGCCCACTCAATCACAGGTAGACTTAGGAAAGCTGCAACCCTAGAGCTGTATGCACATCTTGCAGGTAGCTTTACAGTCCAAGATCTCTCAGTCTCCGCCCCAATAGTTGTTTACTCCTTCTGATAAGCAGGGAAGAGGTCTTTGAGAATCTTTCAAGTTTCCACCTTCCCAAAATGTAAACTTTTGTTTACCTCCTGAGTCTCCTAAGCCTCTCCCTTCCTCCTGGAGGGATTGTGCAGTAAGAGGAGGCGGCTAGCAACATATTCAGTGAAAGACCCTGTCTCAAAAATAATAAAAGGAAAAATCATAGGGGAAGAAATCCAGTGTTGACTTCTGGTCCTCACATGCATGTGCATTAAACACACACATACACACACACCTAGAACATACACACCACACACAATATTGTAAAATGTTATCTTCAGTATGTATATTAAATTTGTCTTTATCTCAAGATCTATCTCTCTCCCTGGGGAAAAAAAAAGAAATCCGAGCCACTTCTGGAGTCACATATATCAAACAAGGTATATTCTGCCTATAGTAGTCAATTTGTAGAAAACAATTCTAGCATTTTAGATGAAAAGAAAGAAGTAGAATTGTATATACTACAAGACAAATCCATTTGACCCTCCACAGTTATGGAAAAGGCATAAGTGTTTATCTAGGGGCAATGTCTGAACCATAATATATTTTTATATAGATATTATTTTTCTTGGGCATACTCTGTAAATTTTCTGCAATAAAGTATAATTAGGAATAACAGGAAATGATGTTTATTACCTAAGGCAAAGTGGTATGTATAAAATCTGAAATCTGAAAGGCATGACAAGAACGTAAAGGCCTGCATTAGCTTACTGTGAGCCAGAGGTTATCACAACTTATCAAATTATCTCACAGAACTGAATTTGTGCTATCCAAATATCAACAAGTTTTCATCTTGCTTTTTTGTCAAACTCATTTTTTAAATTTCACATTTATGTAGTGCATTTACACCATCTCCTCTCTTCTTTACAACTTCTCCCATGCCTAACACACCTCCCTCTCAAATTGATGGCCTCTTCTTTATAAATGTGTGTGTGTGTGTGTGTGTGTGTGTGTGTGTGTGTGTGTGTGTGTGCATGTTTGTATGAATAAATACATAGTTGCTGCAGGCCGCAGGAATATATCATAAGAACTCAGCTGGTTATGGCAAAGTCACTACATGGAGGGATCAGGGAATTCCTCCAGAGGAAGCCAAATCCCAAGGAGTTTTTGGTGTTACTTGGCTTGTTATATATCAGCTGTATTCTGTTATGAAAATCATGTGTGCCTTCATAGTTTTCCCAATTGACTTTTCCCTAAGAAGGGCTAACAGTGTGGACTGATCACTCTCTGGACATACACATTCCAGGTATTTGGAGAACAGCCTCAGGAAAGGCTTTCTCTGGAATCAGATATCTCCCTTGACTACTTTCAAGGACTAGCAGTAATAACAGTCCACATGCAATTCTCCTGATTTAAGACAAATTCCACAAGGAGACACCGCCTAGGTCAGGTGGATGTTCAGTAATAGCTTTACACAATTTAACTCAGACCCTCCTTTCTTACAGCCTTACTAACTTTATAGACCTCTAACTCCTTACCTAACCACTTCTAGGAATATTTGGAAAACCTTCTGCACTGACAGCTATGCTCAGCCAGAACCCCAGTTCAAGCCTCCCTGTAATTATTATCATTGGCAGCATCCGGCCAGGTCCATCCCCAGATGGAGGAAAGTACTTTATCAGAGATACCTCTGTACTCTCTAATAACAGACTTAAGCATCCAGGCTGCCTGTTTGAGAAGGCCTGGCGGATGTGCCAACTAAGCTTTACTTCCTCCTTTCCCAAACCTTATCTCTAGTTCCAGATCTCCCTTTAACTATCACCAGAGGCATCTAGCTGTAGTTTACCTAGTGACTGAGCACACTTTCCCCCACCCTGCAGAAAAATGGCAGATAGCTTGGACAGATATGAGTCACAGGAAAAAAGAAGACAGTTTTATTTTTCTCCCATTGACCTAGCAACTTATAGATTCTTAACATTTTCTACCAATCACATTTAAGATTATAGTTGAGCACATAAGAGCCGTTTTCTTAGATATTACCTGAATTTAGCCTTAGTTAATTCATTTCCCCATTGGTCACTTCCCTTTGGGGTTCCAAATGATAATTAACGGTTATTGCCTCCCTATGTGATTCTTATCACCCCTCCGTTTGACCCTGGAAGCCTGGCTTTGCACTGCTAAGGGAATACTGCTTGTAAGTGTATATATACCAGGACTTCTAGGGCATGTGGGGGACGGAGAAGAGAAAGGAGAATGGAAGAACTAGACGGGTAAGAACTTGCGAGGAATAAACTGAGATGGGGAAGAACTAGATTGAAGGGCTAGAAGAGAGGACTAGAGGAACGAAGATGGAAGATGAGGAAGAGCCAGATGGGGAAGTACTAGCTGGGTAAGAACAAGATGAAAAGGACCTAGATGAGGCAGAGTTAAGATGAGAGAATTAAGACAGAACTTAGAGGGAGATAGATAAGTATAGAGAGAAATCAGGCAAGAAAGGAGCTAGACATAAGAACAGAACTGAAGCTGTGTATAAAGGATGTTATGCCAGAGGAATTAAAGCAAGTGGACTATAGAGCTCGGTGTGCTAAGATTCTATTTCCCGAAAATAGTCCTTGCTGCATTAGTAGTTCTCTCTCCTGAGCCCCTGGGATGTATCATATTAAGGCTGGTCTGTTGCTAGAGTTTTCCTGCCTGGCCCACGGTTAGGATAAATCTCTTTCACCTGCCAGTCCCACAGCTGCTCAGACCCAACCAAGTAAACACAGAGACTTATATTGCTTACAAACTGTATGGCCGTGGCAGGCTTCTTGCTAACTGTTCTTATATCTTAAATTAATCCATTTCTATAAATCTATACCTTGCCACATGGCTCGTGGCTTACCGGCATCTTTACATGCTGCTTGTCCTGGTGGCGGCTGGCAGTCACTCCCTCCGCCTTCCTGTTCTTTTTATTCTCTCTGTTAGTCCCACCTATACTTCCTGCCTAGCCACTGGCCAATCAGTGTTTTATTAGTAACATATTTGCCATACAGAACATCCCACAGCACTGGTCCCTCTAATATTATACAAGACATAGTACAACCTATTGACCCCATTTAGTGTTACTCATATGTTTACTATCTTAGGACTGAAAACTTGGTGCTGGATAGCCAGTTATGATCCTCGTACCTGGAAAAGAGTAAATTTCCCTCTAGCAATAGTTTTAATTGCCTATAGCTCTTTATCTAGGGATAGAATCCTAAGTGTAACTACCCCCCCCCCACACACACACATTTACATGTCAACTGTTGACATTCATTCTTACCTGGTTTGGGCAGGCATATTGTTGAGATATCATGGGTGCAAATTGTGCAACCTGTCATATATGGAAGACACCATCTCTCTGCACATACCTTGGTTCTTCTGGCTCTTACAGTCTTTCTAGCATATCTTCTGCCTTGTTCCCTGAGTTTTAGGTGTGGGGGTTATGTTGTAGATGGATCCACTGGAGATGGGCACTGCATAGTCTGTTGTTCTTTACATCATTCTTAACATCAGTGAGAATAAAATACCTTCCTTGGTGTGTATATTTGAAAGTTCATTTGATTTACAACTATTGCAGAGGGTTCTGGTTGGCTCAGAGTAGAAAATGCTCAATTTCAATGAACCAATCACGGCAGCCCTAGAAATAGCAGATGTAAATTTTCTAGCACAGAGCACATTTCAGTTATTACTATTGTTCAGGGGGGTGGTTTGCTACAACCGCCAATTCCAAGAAAAGAAATGAGTTTTTAAAGAAAGTTATGTTGGAGGGCAAGCAGCAGAGCTTTACTGTAATTGTGAAATGGAGGTGAAAGGTAAATTGGTAGCTGGAGGAGCACAGAAAGCTGAAAGGAAAGCACATGAAATAAAATGTTACATCTGAGATTTATGAATTACCTGAAGCAAAGAGCACTATAAATATAGTGGATGGAAAGGCTTGATTCAAAATGATCTAAATAGGCAGAAACAAGAGGCGTAAAACATGGTGTAATTTCACAGGATCAGATATAAAGTCCTATATTTAGGTTCAAAGAGTTGGTTTTATATAAATAAAAAATAGAAAACAGGATTTGTAGCAGTTCTCCTGAGAAGGAGGAAAACAAAGTTTCTGTTTAGTTTCAAGTTCAGTAAGAATGGACAGCGTTACACCACCACTGAGAATGGAACCCAACCTTACACCAGTGTGCCTCAGCTGATCACAGTCTCCCGTGTTCTGTGTTGATAATATTAAATCTTGATTATCCCTTCCACTTTGGGATCCCATACTTTAAGAGTGACGCTAATAAACTCAAAGGATACTGAATGAGACAAGTACAATACTATGTCTAAAAAAGTGGACTGAATTAAGTGTTCTGTATTTTTCATCACAGAAGAGATGACTTCAGGGATATGATAGCCTCCTTCACATTCATATTCATGTTCAGATGAAAAGTGGAATAAATAATTCAGACTGCTAAAAATACAGAAATTTGCCATTGGGTAGAAATAAAAATAAAGTGAAAATAGTTTTGTAAAAGAATTATTTCTTTTCATGAAATGATTACCAAAATATGTGTTTTTTTATTGAGTGAGAAAATAAATAATAATTAGTAGGGCTATTAATAGCAGTGAGAATTCTCACATACTAGTTCCTGTTGGAACACTAAATATTGTAACATTAAGTGTATATATATATATATATATATATATATATATATACACACACATATGTATATATATATATTTAAGTATATAGTATTCTAATATATAATACCGAAGTACATAATATATATTACCTAAGATTTTATTTTCACTCTTAAATTTTATTTCATGTGTTCTTTATGTTTACTTTCAAGTTGCATTTCAATTCCTTTATTGAGGTACATTATGTCTCATTAATACCTATATTATACATACAGTAAATAACAAACTGTATAGTTTGGTGTTTTGGCATATCTGTCTGCAAAATAAAGTAAATTAAGTAAACTGAATGTACAAACAACACCTGAGATTTCCTTTTGTCTAAAACTTTCTCCCCTTCTAAGGTCGAAATCACTGAGTAAACCATGTTTTTTGCAACTATTTTGGAATCTTATATGTGTATATTAAAGTACATATTACCTTTGTCTAGCTTCTTTCATTCAGCAGAATTATTTTGTAATTTGTTCATGTTGATATATTAATAGTTTAAACATTTAGTTGCTGAGTATTATATTTATCTCTAATAATTTGTTTATATATTAGTGAATTGATGAATACTTAGGTTGTTTTCAGTTTGAGTATAGACACACACTTTCATACTTGTTTAACTATCTAGGCACAAAATGGCTGAACTATGTGACATGAGAATGCTCATCTTTTAGGAAATTGAGAAACTTTTAACCCAAGAGAATTGTGCTAGCTTAAGTTTCCACAGCCACTGGTAAGTGTTCCTACCTCTTCACCTCCTGATTGGCTTACACCACCGCAGACCTTCCAGAATGTACAAAGCAATATCACACTATAGTTTCAATTTGTATTTCCTTAATTTCTAAAGATGTTAAATATCTTTTCTTGGCATAATGGCCGTCCATTTATATAGTTTTCTGGACCCAGTTCTTCCTTCAGACTTATCTTGTACTAATATTTTCAACTCTATCACTTGCCTTTGCATTTTCATCATAAAAGAAAAAAGAGCAGAATTTAGGTTTATATATCAATTTATGAATTCTTTTTTTAGGAATTGTTAAGATTTTTACACTATGCTAAGACATTTTAACTACTAAATCGCCACAGAGATTTTCTTATAAATGTTAGCTTAAAAAATGTTAGCTTAAAACTTTATACTTAAGAGCTGGGCAGTGGTGGTGCACACCTTTAATCCCAGTACTTGGGAGGCAGAGGCAGGAGGATCTCTTTGAGTCCGAGACCAGCCTGGGCTACAGAGTGAGTTCTAGGGAAGGTGCTAAAGCTACACAGAGAAACTCTGTCTTGAAAAACCAAAAAGAAAAAAAGAATAAAAAACTTTATACTTAAAAAATGTTCAAGTACATATTAAATATATTGTGAACAGAATAGTGTAGACTCAAATCCATTTTTGCTCCCATATGGGTAATTGCAGAATCATTTGTTGAAAGGACTCCCTATCCCTATTAAGATGCCTCTACATATTTGCTTTGTAGGAAATAAATTGTACTTGCATTCTGTTACTTCTGTCTATTTTTATGTCAGTTTTCTATGTTGAATACAAGTTTTATGGTGAATAGACCATTTTCCAAAATTTTTCATTGTTTCTATTATATTTTAAGGTAATTTTGATAACTATTTTATGCTACTACATGAAGTTTAGAATAAACTTGTCAGTTTTGTTAAAATTGTACTTGGGTTTCAGGTTGGATTTCATTGACTCAAGAGATCAATTTTTATGGAAATTGGCATTTTAGGAAGAGTAGACATGTTTACCTATAAAGATACTATATTCCCCATATTCTATTTCTTTACTTTTCCTCACTAATATTTTGTAATTTTCAATGTGAGATTTACCTGTACTATATTGTTTTATCTTTAATTATTAATGTTCATATTCTCACTGTAAATAGATCTTCTTAAATGAGTTTAAATTCTAACATAGTTTCTCATATGAAGAAATTAAAGTGATGGTTAAAATTTAAAATACATGCTGTACTTTTCTTGATGGTGTCAACAGATTTCTTATGTATGTCAACATATTTTCTGAGAATAAAGTAAAGACAAGAGTTCATACAAAGTTCATCGCTTCTAAAGATGTTACTCTATAGTTGAGAATGGTAACACGATACATACTATAAAGTCAATTTCTTTTAAATAAAATAGCAGATAGATTCACAATAAGAAAAAAATAGGAAAAAGGAATGAAAATAAACAAGAACAAAGGATCCAAGCCACTTAAAATCATTAAAAATCTAGATATCTTATTTTTTTTGGGTGGGGGGACAGGGTATGCTTTATTTTCCTTTTCTAAATTTAAAAAATTGAAAATTTTCCCCTTCTCTTTTTCCCCTCCAACCTCCATCATGTGCCCAAGCCCCTTGCTCTCAGATTCCTGGCCTCCTTTGCTTTAAATGTTGTTACCTAGCTAGATATTCCTAAATACATAAACAAAACCTTTTCAGTCTGTGTAATGTTGCTATATGGATGTGGTTTGAGGATGACTACATGGTATAGATAACCAGTTGGGGGTGAGAATCTTCCCTGGGAAAGGTTATTTCCCAGCATTCCTTAGTTGACAGTCACTCCACATCTATGTTGTTTCCAATTTAAGTCCTTGGTGGCTTTGAGTGGACGTGAGTATTCAGGTGCACATGCACATACATTGTTGTTCGGTTTTTTTGTTTTCCAAGCTATTTTTTTGAGACAGGGTCTCTCACTGAACCAGGGACTCATGAATAAGCTAAAATGGCTAGCCGACTAGCTCCAGTGAATCCCTGTCTGGAATTATAGGCAAAATCTCCCAGACCTGGCTTTTGACATGGGTGCTGGAGATCTGACTTCACATCTGCATGCAATTGTACAGCAAGAAATTTCCCCACTGAGGTATCTCCTCATTATTTATGCTTATCAAATTGCTCATTATTTCATTCTTCCACATAAGCTTCCCTAGTTGAATGTCCTTATAATCACTGATAAACACTTTTGAAAATGAGTGAACATGGACAGGAACTCACAAAAATATTGCTGCATATATAGATCAGTTATTACTTTAACTGGCACACTAGATAGGAATTCAGACTTACTTCTCTTTCTATGAAGGAAATAGATTTTACTTTTCTACAGTGTAGACAGAAATCCAAGCTTTGACCCAACCCCTTTATCCTGCAAGAGGCATCATGAATTCTTACTACTTATTTGTGCAGTTATGGTCAAGTTTTCCAGCATTTACATCCAGGTTCTGAAAACAAACACCATATTTTACATTTCCTTGGATTACTCTGCAGTTCCTGCTGTGGGATGTCTTTCTGTATGCTGTGAATATGTGTTGCTCTGATTGGTTGATAAATAAAGCTGCATTGGCCTATGGTAGGGCAGGATGGACCCAGGTGGGAAAATCCAAGAGAGAGAGATGGAGAAGAAAGGAGAGTGGGGCAGATGTTGCTAGCCACACCCAGAAGAAGCAAGATGTAAAAGTACCAGTAAGTCACAAGTCACATGGCAAAGTATAGATTTATAGAAATAGGTTAATTTAAGATGTAAGAGCCAGCTAGCGAGCCTTTAGGCCTGAGCCATCAAGCCATATAGTTTGAAAATAACATAAGCTTTTGTGTGTTTATTTGGGACCAAGTGCTATGGGATGCGACCACAGGGCCTGGGCGGGACACAGGAAAACTTCCAGCTACAAGTTTCTGACATTAACTTATGTTCTTGAGAAGTTCCTTGTCAATGTTTACTTGTTGAGAATGTTGCATTTTATAATATAAAACAAAAACTTGTCTTATATTTTTATAACATAAGACAAAAAACATTAGTAAATTATATGACAAGTGTGAAATTACAGAGTTATCTCAGTTAACTAAATCTATGTTTGTAAAACAATAGGAAAAATCTGATGGATGGTTTCTGTTATGATATAGAGAGAAAATTAAAAAAAATCTGACTTAAAATTAAATGGTCCTTTGATGAGAGGTGAGAACTACCCTTATTTGTGGGTATAAGAATAACTATTTAGAATGCAGTTGAGAATTATGCTGGTCTAGTAAAATAGTAATCGTATATTCTACTCTAAGATCCATGACTTCATTAGCCCAGGGTAGTTGGATAGGTTTCCAGTATCAGGCATGATTACCCTCTTGTTGAGTTGATCTTAAGTCCAATTAAAGAGGTGTTGGTTGCTTCTAAAATATGAGTGCCTCTATGACACCTTTAGGAATATCTTGTATTACTGGTCATTGCAGTTCATAGGCATCATAGCCAGGTAGACCTATTGCTTGACTTTTTTTTCCCTTTGGAAGCTTTCCATAGCACCTCATGGTACTATGAAAACAATCCTCATGGAAGAGGCTTTCAGGTCAGATGCAGCTGCCATCTCCTGAGCCCTGTGTTCACAATACATGGGGTCTTCAGCAATAAAGACTTACTTTAAACTTCTGAGAGGAAAGAAAGGGCAATAGCAATAGCCTATATTGTTTTGGGAGTCTCTTGGACTCCCTGATCAACAACTCAAAATGAGATTTTATATTCCTAGTACTGGTGTTTTGTTAGATAGTCTGTGGCTCTTGAGGTAGGAGTATTCTCACACCAATTGGCATAACTTCATTTTATATATATATATAATCATATATACATATAAAATATATATTCATTTATATAATTTTATATCTATAATTTAAAACATATATCTTAAATGAAGTTATGCCACCTGATATATATATATATATGGTAAATATGTGTAGCATGAATCTTAAAAGTTCTTTTTAATAAAATCAAACCTGGGGCCAGTTATTGATGGTCAGAGAGACAGAATAAGCCACAGCTACCTCACCTCACTGGATCCTCAGCTGGTCTTGTTTCCTCAGACTGGAGGCCTCTGAGTCCTCATCCAGAATGGGTCTCAGCTGAACTGCTGCTAGAAGCCTGAAAGCTTAACCAGCCACATGCTTCTCCAGGCCAAATGCTTCTAGTTTCTGGTCCTCACGCCTTATATACCTTTCTGCTTTCTACCACCACTCCCTGGGATTAAAGGCTGGCTTTCTGGGATTAAAGGCTGTGTAACCATGCTTGGCTGTTTCCAATGTGGCCTTGAACTCACAGAGATCCAGAGGGATTTCTGTCTCTGGAATGCTAGGATTAAGGGCATGTGCTACCACTGCCTAACCTCTGTTTAATATTGTTGCTGTTCTGTCTCTGACCTCAGATAAGTTTATTAAGGTACACAATATTTTGGGGAACACAATACCACCACAAATATGTGTATTGTATTTACCACAAATATGGTAATTGTAAAATAATATGATTCCTCAAGGCTTATGCAATCATCCTTAGTATCATTTCCTTCTTCACTCTGTTTCCTTCTGTTACCTCCTTTGCAGTTAAAGCCACCATCCCCCTTTTCCCATTTTATCCTTCATATCTCTTGTATCCTCCTAATTTTCTTTAGTCTACACTCAATGATATGTTTTTACTTCCCTGGTATTTTAGATAGGGTTTCTATTGCTGTGATAAAATGCCATTACCATAAGAAGCTTGGAGAAGAAAGGGTTTATTTAACTTATAATTCCACATCATAGTCTATCACAGAAGGAGCTCAGGGAAGGAACTTGGAGTCATGAGCTGATGAAGAGGCCGTTGAGGAGTGCTGCTCACTGTCTTGCTCCTCATAGCTTTCTCAGGCTCATTTCTTATGTACTCAGGGACTGCCTGCTCAGGGGTGGCACCACTCTCAATGGGCTGGCCCATGCTGCATCAATCACTGTATTAGTTAGGGTTTCCACTGCTATGATGTAACACCATGACCAATAGTTTGTTGGGGAGGAAAGGGTTTATTGAAGCACAAACCTAATTAGTCTTATAAAAAACAAACCAAGAGTCAAATATCAGGGTAATAACCTAAAAGATCAGAGAAGCAAAGGAGCAGCCACCAGTGACTTCTTATCTCCCAAGATCCTGTCTCTACTCTCCTTATATTCCTGTCTCAACCTCCTGATTGTGCTAGGATTAAAGGCATGAGCCTCCCAAGTGCTGGGATCAAAGGTGTGAGTCACCACTGCCTAGCCTCTGTGATAAACTAGTGGCTAGCTCTGCTCTCTAATCTCCAGGCAAGCTTTATTTGTCAGAACACACACAGAATATCACACAACAGTTTACTTCACTCATGATTCTACATTACTGTCCATCATCGAAGGAAGTCAGGATAGGAACTCAGAGGAGGAACCTGGAGGCAGAAGCTGATTCGGAGGTCATGGAGGGATGTTGCTTACTGGCTTACTCCTCACAGTTTGTGCAACCTGCTTTTTGTAGAACGCAGGGCCTCTAGTCCAAGGATGGTATCATTCTCAAAGGGCTTACACTTCAGTCACTAATTAAGAAAATACCTTACAGGGTTTTCTACAGCCCAGTTTTATGGAGACATTCTTTTTTTCAATTGGGATGCCCTCCTCTCAGATGAGTCTAGCTAGCATCAAATAGACATAAAACTATCCAGCATGATCACTAAGTAAGAAAATGTACTACAGGACAATCTTGTGGAGGCATTTTCTCCATTTAGTTTCCTTATTCCCAAATGTCTTTAGCTTTTGTCAAGTTGACATAAAGCTAGCCAACACACTTAGTTCCTGTAGTTACTCCAACTTATAGACTAAACTCTGCATATTTGTAGCTAGAAACCAATAAGAATAAAGTGGCATTATTAATTAATAAGAATGTGTGGCATTTGTCTTTCTATGTCAGAAGTACCTTATTGTGGAGTCCCACAAAGGTTTCCCAGTGAGATCTGAGCTTGCTTTACCCAGCAGAGCTGCATTAGAGGATTGCCAGACCATGTGCATGATTTCTACGTGATTGGAAGGGTCTACACTTGGCTGAGCTAGGAGGAGGTCTTTTGCTCCACACCTTGGCATTCCTCTTCTAAATAGCCCTTTAGAAGAGACAGGAGGGGCCAGTGGATAAGGATCCAGGCCCTCCTAAGGCTATCCTGTGTTTCTGTCTGTTTCTCTCCCTTCTGTCTCTCTATCTAAATCTCTTATCCCTCTCTCCCCAAGAGTACTCTGGGGCAAAATGTGGGAGCTGGTCTTCCAGCTGGCCTCCAACACCTCACTCAGAGTATCTTCTAGTTCCACCCATTTTTATTCACAACTGAATAGCTTTCCACTGTGAAATGAACCATGTTTTCATTATTCATTCATTCATTAAAGGACATTTAGTTTGTTTCCATTTCCTAGTTGTGATCAGAGTGGCAATGCAGACTGCTGAGCAAGTGTCTGTGAAGTATCATGTACATTCCTTTGAGTATATGCCAAGGAGTGATATAGCTGGGTCATACGGCAGATTTATTTTTTGCTTTCTGAGAATTCTCCATATTGATTTTACAGCAGACAAATACAAGTATGTAAAACCAAAAGTGGTCAAAATTCAGAGAACCGCAAATGATATAGTGACAAGCCCCCATAGATACATCTACAAAACAACTCCTGCCCCTGAGGCTCAGGAAACATCACAGAAGAGGGGGGTAGAAAAATTGTAAGAGCCAGGGGATCAGAAAATGTATGATGCAATTGTGATTCCTAGAAATGACAGGGAAGCTACACCCGTGAAATCTCAACGTAACTGCCCAAAGAAGACTTGAACAATGATGAAAAACCATGCTAACATGGAAGGCCCCATCTTATGGATCCCTACCTTTAGACAAAGAACTACAGGCAACTAATGACTGCTGAGAGAGGTGGAATTAGTCTTCCCAAGGGATGATATCCCTAGTTAGTTAACCAATATCAAGTAGTCAGCCCTGAAATTATATACAAGTGAGCAATATGAGCAACACTAGTGAATTCAGTAGGAAGCAAAGGGGAAAGGGGTCATGAATTTGATATGGTGTAAGGAGTAAGGGACATTAGCAGGGTTGGATGGAGTGCACGTGGAAAGGGTTGAAGGAAGGAGAGCAAATAGTGAAATGATATAAATATATTTTAATTTAAAATTAATTAGGAAAGAACTGTTTCTATTGACCATTTTCTAGTCTAACTGGCTTATAATGTTAGCTTAATATCTCTACTCTGGCTAATAGCTGTAACAATTATAGGGACTTTTTAAATCCCACACCCTGTCCATATGCATCACTAATTGGACTTGTATGTTTTTTTGTTTGTTTCGTTTTTTGTTTTTTTGTTTATTTTGTTTTGTTTTGTTTTGTTTTGTTTTATCAGAGTACATAAAGTTGCAAGGACTCTGTGTTGAAGGAGATCCTAGGGGATTTGGACAGAGGGGGTAGACTGGATATGATCATAATACATTGTATAAATGTATGACATTTTCAGAGCAGTAAAAGAATATGGGAGAGTGATTAAAAAAGTGGACAAAAATTTACTTTTAACTTTAAAAATTGCAGTAGATATTGAGTTGAAAACCAACCTTAAACATATCATATAGTCATCTAATAAGGCATGATTTTTTTTCAGTGTTCAATGTTATAAAAGTGTTTTTATTATAGTATTCCAATATGTGAATATTAATGAGTCTTGGCAAAGATGACTGACACTGATTTGAGGCAAATTACTTCAGGAAAAATGTGCAAGTTTTTTGTTCTTTTTTCTTATGATGAGGGGGATCAGAGAAAGGGCCTCTTCAATGCAAGACAAGAAACCCATGAGGCTAACCCCAGTCCTCACTGCACTTTGATTTTCAAAATAACATTCAAATATTTCCTAGAGTGATGTAGAGATGTTTCAGTGGTCAAGAGCATTGACGTATTTTCTAGAGGACTCTAGTTCTATTCCCAGCACCCATATGATAGCTCATGATTATTTGCAACACCAGTTCCTGTATATCCAATTCCCATTCTGGTCTCCAGAGGGACCAGGCACTAGGTATGCATGGCGTGCACAAACATATATGCAGGCAAAACAACCATAATGTAAAATAACAAGATTAAGATAAATTAAAAACAGCAAAAATTTCTAGTTAAATTAATTATGTAACCCTTAAGTATAAGATATGCCACAAATATAATTTAAAAATCAGAAATATATGTACTTAAGGCCATGATTTTTAAGTTCATAAACATGAAAAATTTATACGCATTTATGGAAGTCCACATTCAAGGAGACATCAGATGTAGTTTCCTCTTTGCCTTCATGTCTGGCACTTTCTACCTATGCTGCAGGTGGCTGATGGGGCAAGGGAGAACTTTTTGGCATCCTCATTCAAACTTAAATATAAAACTTGTTTGATGTGTGCACAGATGTATACATACATGTTTAAATCAGGTTCAGTATTTCTGTCTCCCAAACATGTGTTATTATCGTGTCTTTATGATGATGACATGCAAAGCCTTTTTTTCAGTTTTTCAAATACATACTCAATTATTGTTATTTATCATTATTCTATTGGGCAACAGAAGAACAAGATTTAGTTTTCACATCTAAGTATAACTTGATGACTGTATGGGTTACTTTTCTCTCTCCTGTGGCAAAATCCCTAAGGTTAAGTAGTAGATTCTAGCTCTCAGCTCCAGAAGTGTAGTCCATCATGGGTCAGCCAGCATGGCAGTGGTAGAGTCATGGATTATGGTGGTGGGAGCTAACAGTGTAGCTTGTTCACATCAATGTTGATCAGGAAGCAGGGAAATACGGCTGGACCCAAAGAAGCAGAAACCACTCAAGGCCTGTCCCTGTGATCCTTATTGAATTTTTTGAAGTAGTCCATAACCTCAAAAGTACCATAAGCTCCCAAAACAGCATCTCAAGCTAAGTCCAGCTGTTAAAAAATGTGCCTATGGGAGATACTTCACAGGCTTCTTGCTGTCTCAGCCACATTCCCCTGCCTCTAATAACCACCACACTCATCTCTAAAAGATCAACAGTTTTGAATGCCACAAATCAATGAGAGAAAGAGGAATTTGGACTTCTGCACCTGGCTTATTTCACCTAATCAAGTGACCCCTTGCTCTGTGTCATCACAAATGACAGAGCTATTTGTTTTTATGGGTAAATTGTATTCTAGTATGCACACACACATACACACACACACACACACACACACACACACACACACACAAACACTGCATCAATTTATTGTTTAGGCTGTGTTTCATGGTTATTGCAAATAGCTCTGTAATAAGCAAGAAAATATAGATTTCTCTTCAGCATACAGATTTCAGTTTGTTTTTTTTTTTAAATTTCACCAGTAGCATGGTTACTGAGTCATGTGATAGTTGTAATTTTAATTTTTGAAGATTCTCTATAGTTTTCCACAGTGTCTGCCACTATGTACTTTCCTACCAACAGTGTGAGAGGATTCTTTCTACAACCTTCTCAGTTTCAAGGTTGTTGATTGTTGCTAGTTTAATGATTAGATATGAGCTTCTTTGCTAGATAAAATAGAGTTGAATCATTTGCCTCAAAGGAAGAGAATTAGAAGAAATACGGAACCAAAAAGCAAACAGAATTTAATCTTAAATAAGAGAAAGACACTATTACACTTGTTCTGTCCCAAGCTGCCCACTAACAATAGATATTGTTCAGTAGATAGGTAAGAAGAATATTTAATTCTTTAAAATACATACCATACATTTCTAAAACAATGTGCAAAGTATATATCATTCTCTTTACAAGCAAGGAAAAAATTGAGGATTTAAATAATTTACCAAAGCATACTCCACTTGTAAGTGTCATGACTGATGTTCTTAGTAGCCTACTTTCAAATTCCAGTGCCTTCCCCCTGTCTTAAAGTGTATTTAAAACTCAGTTTCCTCCTATGTGAAATAAGGAGTTTGGGTCAGAAAATCCTTCAGCTCCTGTCCCTTTGCAAATCTCACTAAGGGACATTGAGAGTTTTCCTTAAATCATCTATGTGTGACTTTAGCACATGAGTAAATCAGGACAATTGAATTTCTACCTTTCCTTATTAACATCTTACTTTCTAGAATGCCCAACACCAATATTTTATCTGCATGTGATTTTAATAAATCAATTAAGATTTTTTTCTGTAAAGTAGTTCATTCAGCCAGAAGAAAGTCGCAGATTTAATTTCTAATTCTAAAATGGTGTTGCTGGTATATTCTTTCACTAACCAGAAAACATACCTTCAGCTCTCAGTAGCCTGGCTCATATTTCTTTTATTAATTCAATATGGAGTTCATAGAACAGTGCATTTTATGACTATTAATTCACAACTAGTCATCTCAAGTTTCAAGTGGAACTCCCTGTTAAGAGTTCCATATTAAAATCTATAAAATATGACCCATGGTTTTGTGCCTTGAAAATTCATCAGTGAAATTATAACTCTATAATTCATGATTAACTGTTTGCAACTTCCATGTCTGGCAGTGTATATTTCAAGTAAGTTTAGAATAAAGGAGATGCAAATATTTCTAAATTAACTTTTGTTTTGGTGTTGTAAACTGTTCCCTTCATGTGATATTTTTACTACAACTCAATGAATTAAAAATAAATCATCTATTAATAAGTAAAATCCCATTTGAAAAGCGATGCAAATTAGAAAATGAAACTCATAGAAGATGCAAGCACCATTTCCTTAGATAGTTTAGCAGGAAAGCTTAGGAAATGACTTATAAATGCTAATTGAGGTACCTCTCATGGCCTGTGATGTCCTCCTCACATCCTACTATAATGTAAAATCCCTCTTGATAATGATGCCACGTTTCATTTCCTAATTTGAAGATCACAATGATAGATTTAAAATGTCCAAACATCTGCTTATACATCAATTTGAATACATTACAAATACCTTCTGAGAGGTAATATTTAAAATCTTTAACCCCAGTACTCGGCTACTTGGAGGCCAGCCTGTTCTTAGAAGGAGTGTTCTTCATGCTAAAGCTCTGGGACTATGTGCCAGCCTATCTGGACTGACTACCCTTCTTCCCAGGACATGAATTACATATATAAAAGAAGAAACTTCATCATCCCAGCTGTGACAGTGTGAATGTAATTGGCCCCCATAAGCTCATAGGGAATGGCACTATCGAGAGGTGTGGCTTTGTTGGAGTAGGTATGGCCTTGTTTGAGGAAGTGTGTCACTGTGGAAGTGGGCTTTGAAGTCTCCTATATGCATTCTCAAGCCACATCCAGTAGTTCAATTCCTGTGGCCTTTGGTTTAAGATGGAGGACTCTCTGCTCCAGCACAATGTCTGCCTTGCATGCTGCCGTGTCCCATTATAATGATAATGGACTGAACCTCTAAAACTATAAGCCATCCCATTAAATGTTTTCCTTTATAAAAGTTGCTGTGGTCATGATGCCTCTTCACAGCAATAGAAACCCTTACTAAGACCCCAGCATAGGAAGAAAGATGTCCCTTCCTCTTGACCCACAGGTGGTACACTACCTACGGCCCAGCCCATTTGCCCTCTTCCACTGTATATTCAATTAAATAAATAAATAAATAAATAAATAAATAAATAAATAATATTTAAAATATTTATTAACTCAGTCATCCAATGCTAACTTGACAACAACTGGATTCCAGGCAGTGAGTTGTGTGACACACAGAGAAGGCTGTGTCCTAATATAAGAACACACAATAGATGCAGTCTCTCTGGGGAGGTCGAACTGAGAACGAAAATCAAATGTTAAGAAGTTTGAATAGTAGAATTCTAGGTGCAAGGAAAATACGTGTGATGAAGCTGGAGCAGAAGAAATCCAGTTATGGCTGGAAGATGGAGAAACGAAGAGGTTTGAAAATCATATTAAACTGACCTGCAGGAACATAGTATGTAGAGCTTTATGATTTCTAAATATTCATGGGAACTTTTAAGTAGGTAAATGATTTAATCCAATTTGTTTTTCAAACTGATATTTTTTGTGGATATTCATTATATATAGTGATTGATTTCCTAAATACATTTTCATACAAGCATGCCATATTCTTTGATCACATACTTACTTCCCTTCCTCCGCTCTCTTCTCCCCTTCCTGTTATCCCTCTTATTTTTATAGTTTAGCATCTAGTTCCATGCTATACACATATACACACAAATATCATCTTATGTCTCTTTATTAAACTTCTAAACTACAAATGAATACAAATATGTGGTATTTGTCTTTAAATTTGGCTCATTTCTCTTAATATGATTATCTTCAACTCTAACCATTTTTGTGTGAACAACATCATTTTACTCTTTTTATCCCCAGTATCAGAGCTTTATTAGGAGGATGGAGGGGACAGAACAGAGCGACCAGGCCTGTGGAAGACAGGAAGACACGTGGAGAGAGAGAGAGAGAGAGAGAGAGAGAGAGAGAGAGAGAGAGAGAGGAGAAGGAAGAGAGCTCATTTTATTTTATATATATGTCATTCACCTATTGGTGGACACCTAGACTGATCACGAAGTTTTGGTATTGTGATTAATGCTGCAATAAAGCCAAATATACAAGCAACTCCGGTATGTTGACATATAATTCTTAGCACATCTACCCAGAAATGAGAAAGTTGAGTCATATGATTATTCCATTTTCAGTATTTTGGGAAACCTCCATACTATTTCTATAGTAGCTAAACCAGTTTATGGTCTGAAATGGTAATCTCTCCAGTATTGTTCTTTTTGCTCAAGCTTGTTTGGATTATCTGGTGTCTTTTGTGGTTCCATAGGAATTTTAGGATATTTTCCATATTTCTATGAAGAATGAGATAGGAATTGTCATTGGTATTGCAGTGAATCAGCTAATAGCTTTTGGTAAAATGCTCATTTTCACAATGTTAATTGTGCTAATCCACAGTAAAGGTATCTTAACTTCCTTAGTTAAATTTATGTTTGATATTTTATTTTTTAGAAGCTATTGTGAATGGGAGCAGGCCCATGAGCACCTTCTTCACATGCTTGTTGTTGGTGTATGGAAAAGCTACTGATTTGTGCAAGTTTATTCTATATATACCACATTGTTGATTTTGTTTATCATTCCTGGAAGTTATCTTGTAGAACTTTTGGAGTCTGTCATGTATAGTATCCTGTCATCTGAAAATAGGAATAGTTTGACTCCTTTTTCTGTTTTCTCTAAAAGGAGAATTTCCTTTTCTAGCTTATTGCTCCATCTAGAGCTTTGAGTACAATACGAAAAGAAGTTAGGATAGTGGATATCCTCATCTCATCCCGACTTCAGTAGTATTGCTTCACATTTTTCTCCACTTAGGATGATGCTGAGTCTGGTTTTCCTACTTACCCCTTCATGTCTATTTTTTCATCCTACAAATATGACAAAAGGTGATGCTTTCTAAGTCTTGCTAAAAATTTCTTAATATGTAGCTACACAATGATTAATCCATACCTATTCTGTGTAGGTACTGAAAGTATTCATTGAAGTACTTTTCTTTTATGAAGAGGATGAAATTATGTCATTTGCAGAAAAATACATAGAATGGGAAATCATCATGTTAAGCAAAATATGCCATGAAACAGTCTTTTTGGATAACAGCCATTCTCACTAAATATATATATATATATATATATATATATATATATATATATATATATATATATATATGCCATTCCTATATGTATTCATACACATTATTTGATTGCTCTCATAAATCAATGTGCTTTGGGGTTGGGGATTTAGCTCAGTGGTAGAGCGCTTGCCTAGCTAAGCCCAAGGCCCTGGGTTCGGTCCTCAGCTCTGGAAAAAAAAATCAATGTGCTTTAATTAATAGCCATGATGATTAGTATTGTTGAGCATTGGTTTATTCACATGTTGGCCATTTGTAAATTTGTCTAACTTTGAAAAATATTCAGGAGTTATGCCTTTTCCTCACCTTTTAATTCTTTATTTTTCATTGAGTTATTAGACTTTATGATAGTTTGAATACTAATTCCTTGTCAGATGCATGCATTCATTTAAATGACATATGTAATTTAAATAAAATAAAACTATGTTTCCAATGGCTCTGTCAAACATACTTATTGTCATTTATTGCTTCTCTTTCCCTCTCCCTTGGCCCTCTACAGCCCCCTCTCCACACCACCATGATCCTTTCTTCCATCTTCAGTTACTCCAGACTATAGTCTCACATCCAGAATTTCAGAGCTAGGATCCACAAATTAGACAAAACATGTGGTGCTTGTCTTTCTGGGTCTGAACTACATTTCTTAGAATAATATTTCCTAGTTCTATCAATTTACCTGTAAATTTTGTTTTTCTTTATAACTAAAGAGAATTCTGTTATGTATTTACACCACATTTTTATTATCTCCTCTTCAGTAGAAGGAGATTTAGGTTGTTTTAACTTCCTAGCTGTTTTTAATATAATGCAAATTTACATGGATGAGAAAGTGTTTGTGGAGTAAATACCCCCTATTATGCAATAGTGACACCTGTCTGTTGGGGATAACTAATAGATGTCTAATTGGACTTAAGACCTGTCCAATAGGAGGGAATTCATGTCTGGTAATGTAAACCTAGCCAACTACTGTGGCTGGTGACTCATGAACTCTAGAGGAAAACCTGCTACTGTAACTTTCCTATGCCAGTTTAATTGCTAACTCCATTTTAAATAATTACACTTATAGCACACATAAACATAGCACTCATCCATCATCAAAGAGGCTTCTTTTCCTAGTGGATGGAGACCATTACAGAAAGTACTAACTGGTCAAAATGCAGAAAATAACTTACTGTGGAGTGTCCAGCCCCAACTGATATATCTACAAAACACCCCAAACACCTAAGGCTCAGGAACATTGTAGGAGAAGGGTTGGAAAGATGTAAGAGCAGGGGACCACGGTGACTGCTGTGAGATAGTGTATTTTATGTATGACATGGAAGCTGCACTCATGAAATCTCAAAACTATGATTGATTGCCTAAATAAGATCTTCATAATAAACAGTTGGCATGCCAACATGGATGGGAGAAATTTCACAGGAACTCCAACCCTAGAAGAATTTTTTGCAATCAATGACTGCTGAGAGAGAAGGAGAGGGAAAGGGAGAGGGAGAGGGAGAGGGGGACTATCTCACAGCAGTCACCGTGGTCCCCTGCTCTTACATCTTTCCA
>CABHPR010064002.1:0-21713 GCA_902168415.1 Peromyscus melanophrys
TGTGTTTTTTTTTTTCCCACGTGCTCCAGGTACCTGCCTGGAAATCCCGAATTTACATTTATTCATACATTTAGCTGCTGGAATATTTAGCCTTCGGGAGCCACTGTTCAGACCTTGAGGAATTTTAAACCCAAGACGTATTGGTGGCAGTTGGCCCTGCAGGTGTTCCTTTACATTTCAAAGGAGGAAGAGGGTGAGGATCTAGCCCTGTGGCCTAGTGGTTTCTAGCTTGTTCGGGTCCCCAGTACTCCAAGAAACAAACCCACAAGCCCTCAATACCTCTCACTGCAGTTAAAGTAATCTGGTGCAGTATGTGTTGACAGAAGTTTTAAAGGGGGACCCTACTTAGGAAAATAACTTGGCTCTCTTTTGGCTACTGCTCTGAGATAGACATGTCCATTGGTGTGAATCAGTGAGGTTTTTAGAAAGCCATTGTTCTTTTCCTAGAATTGGATTGTGTGAGATCAAGACTGTGTTACTGGATTGGCACTTTCCTTCCTGCTTGGCTCTTTCTTGCTCCATCCTAGAGGATTCTTGGTACTTAATGCAAATAACTTGTCAGGAAACTCCAGAAGTAAAGAGACCCAGTCAGTACTGGGACCTACCACTCCTCCCCTCGTGGTTTTTATTTTGAGACAGGGTCTCACCATGTAGCTCTGGTTGGTCTGGAACTCATAGAGATCCACCTGCCTCTGCCTCCTGTGTAGTCTTGACTGTCCTGGAACTCGATTTTTAGACCAGCCTTACCTCCAACTTAGAGCTACCTGCCTCTCTCTCCCAAGTGCTGGAATTAAAGGTGTGTGTCACCACCACCCTGCTAGCCTGTTTTCATCTCATAGTAGTCACTGCTTGCCAAAGAGTGAGAATTCTCAAGGTGTTGCAATATACAAAGGCCCACGGCATCTTTAGTTTAAACCAGACTGCCCTGTTGGGATTGTTGATCTAGAGAGTAGCAGTTGAACATGTGACCCAAGCTCAGACCCTTTCTTAGTCTGTGGGAACTGCACCTTATCAGCCAGGCAATATCTGCCCAGGTATGTTGAATACAGTATGGGAGACGATGCCCTGATCTCCCGGTGAGTAGGATGTATTAATCTGTCACCAGGTTAGTTGAAATCTACACTGTTCCATGAATGAATGACTATAGTTAGCACTCTGCTCCTTTCCTAGTCTCAGGAATAGTGAGGTTGGACCACTGTGAAAGATTTCTTGTTTTATCGTTTTGTGCTGTGTGTGTGTGTGTGTGTGTGTGTGTGTGTCTGTGTCTGTCTGTGTCTGTCGGTTTGAGGAGGTCTGAAGGGACAGAGCTGGAGTTGTAGGTGGTTTCAAGCTGATGATATGCTTGGGACCAAACTTGTCCTCCACAGAGGAGCCAGAAGTCTGTGAAGCCCTGAGCCATTTCTCCAGCCTCTATAATAGAGATTCAAGATCGAGTCTTTCCAGGTTTTGTCGAGAGATGCTCTGAGGATGTTTCAGGTGAAATATCCCGCTGCTCATCATTGGAGGTTGGGATGGAAACAGCAACTAATACACAAAACAAAGGGAACTGTTTGTTGTTGTAGAACTTAGAGGGGAGGGGGCTTGAGTTTAGAAGGGTGGGGTCGCAAAGTTTAGTGTCACATGCTAGATAGAATGTAGAGGTACAATTTATTTAGAAGAGTATGTACTACCACCCTGCCTTAGGCTGCTATAAACTAGGAATTTAGTACCTAGAGAAGGTACTAGATAGGATCTAAGGTGTGGCTGATCCCTCTGATGGGACAAAAATTTGTGAACTAGTGACAGTGACTTTACTTACTGCTGGCTCACATGGCAGGTATTCAGAGAATGTTAACTGTCATCATGTAAGGCTCTCTGAATATGTAGCATTCTCTAGTATCCCCTCCACACCAAGGAGTACTTCTAGGGGATTGCTTTTTATTTGTTTATATTTTTATTGTTTGTTTGTTTCAAAACAGGGTTTCACTGTAGCCCTGGCTATCCTGGAACTTGCTCTGTAGACCAGGCTGGCCTTGAGCTCACAGAGATCCACCACCTCTGTGGATCTGCCTCCCCAGTGTTGTGATTAAAGGCATGTGCCGCCACCACCTTGCTTGGGGATTGCTTTTTTTTTTTTTTAAGAGCTGAGGACCGAACCCAGGGCCTTGTGCTTGCTAGGCAAGCGCTCTACTACTGAGCTAAATCCCCAACCTGGGGGATTGCTTTTCAAGACAAGACATATATACACTTGGGAGCGTAGGATGGATGAGGTATATCCCAAGGCCTTCTTTCTAATGTGGCCTCTGACAGTTACTTAGTTGTGTTTTTTAGAAGATTTCCTTGAGAGGTAGCTCAGGGCTTGCCACCTAAGTATGAAGACCAAAGCACGGCAGTTGCCTATAGATCTTTGTAACAAAGCCTGTCTGGAAAGTGACCAAGGAAGACACCGGCAGCTTCCACATGCTCACGAATCTGCTCACCTGCACACATGCGTCCGTAAACAGAAAAACAGAGAAGGTTATCTGAATGTCTGGACTTGTGAGTGACTTACTGAAGAGTGTGACCCCATCTTTGTTCCTTTAGAGACTGTGTCATATTATTAGAGTTGTGTGTGTGTGTGTGTGTGTGTGTGTGTGTTAGAAAAGTAACTTTCCGGTCTTCTCTAGGCAACGCCTTAACTCTGTCTAGCATACAGAGTGCCAAGAGATTTAGGCTGAGGGCCTAATCCATCTAGGAATGCTGTTGAATGTGAGCTCTCTCTGCTCTCCAGTCTGGAACTTCTAGAGTTGAGTCGGGACATAGGGTGATACAGGCCATTTTGGGGCACAGTGCTTGGTTTCCTGATGAGCCCAGAACAAATAATGTCTATGATTTTTCTCTCACCCCAACTCTTGTTCTCTCCTCAGCTACTTACAGAATCAGAGCCTCTGCCTCTGTCCTGCTCCAGGCAGCTCTGCCTCAGAACAGAGATTGCTTCTCTAGGTAAGTGTCTGATCCCAGCATTATGCATTTGGGTGCTTTATCTGTACGGCTGTGCACCACATGTGTGCCTGGTGCCCACAGAGGCCATAAGAGAGCGTCAGATCCCCTGGAACTGGAGTTAAAGATGAGTATGCGCTGCCATGTGCATGCTGGGAATAGAACTCCTCTGCAAGAGCAAGTACTCCTAACCACTGAACACCCCTCTGACCCCTGTTGACTCACTTTTGAACCCTGCCACTCTGACCAGATCCACCCTTGACTGGTATGTCTAGCAGGAGCTAAGATAGAGTGGTAGGGGTTTCTCTAGGGATATTGGAGATATTAATAAAGGGTTGGGCAGTGGTGGTGGCACATGCCTTTAATCCCAAAAGAAAGAGGTGTACAGAGATCAGAATGGGGCTTGAGGCCTCAGGGAGGTGAGCTCACTGGTCTGTGCTGGTGCTGTTAGGAGGATGACACCTGGGTCATGCGAGGTGGAACTGAGGCCAAGAAGAATAGAGGAAACCCTGCTGTCATTGGTCTCCCATTTCTTCCCTGCTGGACTGTGGCGCCAGGCTGGGCTCTGCTGGCTCAGTCCATTGTAGTGACTGGGTCTGTGCCCGCAAATGGAGTCAGGGATTATATGAAGAAAATGAGGCTCGAGTTGTTTTTTTTGTTTTACTACTCGGGTGGAGACCCAAGGAAGGTCTTGAGTTTCCGAACCGCACACCCAAAGGTCCTGGCCAAGTTACTAAGTTACTGTCTCCTGTCTGTCTCACCCTGCTGCTCCCTCTTTCCCTCCCTAACTTGAACAGACTCAGCCCGTACCTTGCAGGCATTCACCACTGTGCTGGCCAGCTAGTCTGAGTCTGGCCACGGCATGTCCCAAGCCTCCAGGTGGGCAGCCATGAGGGCAGGATAGGCTTGACTGAGAGATGAATTAATTCTTTCAGCTCCAACCATGTCACTGGGTGGAAGAGGATTGCTGTGAGACTGAGCCAGGAACCAGCTTGGAGCCATTTGCCTGTACCTGCTCGGTCAAGTGACGGCTCAGAGCCCAGGAGTACCGAGTCCTGAAAAATGGGCACGGTGGAGATGAGTGTGGCAGAGAGCACCTCAGCTCCCCTCCACACAACCTCAGGCACCGGCGGGGCTGTCTCCAGCTTTTCCGCCGTGGACTACGTGGTGTTTGGCCTGCTGCTGCTTCTGTCGCTCGTCATTGGGCTCTATCATGCTTGCCGTGGGTGGGGCCGTCATACCGTGGGCGAGCTGCTGCTGGCCGACCGCAAGATGGGCTGCCTTCCTGTAGCACTGTCCCTGCTGGCCACCTTCCAGTCAGCGGTAGCCATCCTAGGGGCACCGGCTGAGATCTACCGGTTCGGAACCCAGTATTGGTTCCTGGGCTGCTCCTACTTCCTGGGGCTTCTGATCCCTGCTCACATCTTCATCCCGGTCTTCTACCGCCTGCGTCTGACCAGCGCCTACGAGGTGAACAGGGGAGAATGGAGAAGGGGATAGGTACCCAAGAGAGGGCTGTGACTCCGGGCCTCCACCCAAGGGGTGGCTGCCCCAAGTATCTCTTCTTCCTGGAGGAGTTAAGCTGGGGGAGGGGCGGGAGAGCCCCGTGCCTGAGGGGTCTAGAGTAGATGTTTGCATATTCCCTTGTATTACTAGGCCTCATGAGGAAAGGTTATGTATGGTGAGGCTTGGAAATACCATGCCTCGAAAGGTATATAATTTCTCTGTACTTGTGTCCAGTACCTGGAGCTCCGCTTTAATAAAGCCGTGAGGATCCTCGGGACTGTGACCTTCATCTTTCAGATGGTAGGTGGAATGGTGTGGAAGCTGGGCCTGGCCATGGGAGGGAAAGCTGAACTCAGGCCTTCAGAGTTGGGGTGGGTGGAGCTTTCTGGATTCTCCAACTGACAGGATTAAAATTCCTGTGAGTGACTGTGGTCAAGTCCCTGGTGGCGTCCTGTCCACTGCCACTCTGTGACAGTGGTGGCAAGCCAGGTTTGCTGAGAGGGAAGTTGAGGCGAAGGGAAGCCTTGGGGATACTGTTCGCACCTGCATCTCTCTCCCCTTCACGCCCTTTCCCATCCTGCAGGTGATCTACATGGGAGTTGCGCTCTATGCACCATCCTTGGCCCTCAATGCAGGTGAGGGGTCACAGTCCCTGACTTCTGGCCTTGACAGACTAGAAAATTGCCTTTAGGAGGGAATTTCTAGTATCTTCGTAGTGTGCTACGAAGAATCTGACCTTGAGAGAACTGATTCATTGACGGGGCTCTTGGTCTGCAGAGGTACAAGTAGACGTCGTTCACCTCAGCGGAAGCTGATCAAACATTACCATACCACACCTGAACTGGTTACTCAGCATTTCGGTGGAGCTCTGAAAATTTTTTCCTCATGTTGAGGAATGATTTAATGACAATTGCTTCATTTTTATGATGGGGTTTTTGTTTGTTTTTTGAGACAAGGTCTCTATGTAGCCCTGGCTGTCCTAGCAATCTGCTGGATAGACCAGGCTGGCCTCCCAGAGATCCTGTCTCTGCCTCCCGGGAGGCTGGGATTAAAGGCATGTGGTACCACAGCTGGCTCATCTCTATGATCTGAATAGCCATCCTCACCAGAGCTTCTCTGGAAAATCTTCCAGAGATAGGATTGTGACTTTTATCTGTTTACAGTGACTGGATTTGATCTCTGGCTGTCAGTACTGGCCCTAGGGATTGTCTGCAACATCTACACTGCACTGGTAATTGCAATTATTCCCGAGGTAACGGCGGGAAGATGGGAGAAGGGAAGGAAGAGCTAGCGTGAAGAGAGACCAGATATGGGATGGAGTTCCAGGGTGAGGCAGGGTGGGAGGAGATTGCGTGTGGGCTATGAAAGGTGAAGGTGACTTCAACAGTTTCAGGGATTATGCAGGGCTTTCTTGGTAGTATACTGTCCACCCTCTGTTTGATTGGGCATCTGTGACAGATGTGATGTTTTTTCCTTGCAGGGTGGGCTGAAGGCTGTCATCTGGACAGACGTGTTCCAAACGTTGGTCATGTTCCTAGGGCAGCTGGTGGTTATCATTGTAGGCTCGGCCAGAGTGGGCGGCTTGGGACGTGTGTGGGAAGTGGCTTCAAAGGAAAACCTCATCTCTGGGATTGAGTAAGTCTGCTTCCTTGACTGGTACCTGTAGCGCCTAGGGGCTGAGTCCATTTTGGAGCCTGGTCTCAGGCCTTTAGAAAGTAGAGAGAAAGCTGGCAACACCAAATGGGCAGAAAGTCCATACTGCAGAGGGAGAAGGTGATCGTGGGTACCTGCAGAAGGCCTGGACGTTGTGTAGATACATACCTGAGATGAGGTGGCCGTGGCAGTGACCAGACACTATTTGTTGCAGGCTGGATCCCGACCCATTTGTGCGTCACACTTTCTGGACTTTGGCCTTTGGGGGTGTCTTCATGATGCTGTCCTTGTATGGAGTGAATCAGGCTCAGGTGCAGCGCTACCTCAGTTCCCGCTCAGAGAGGGCTGCTGTGCTGTGAGTACAGGGATGGGACATATGGGAGCAAGAGCTTGGGGAGGGTTCCCTGGAAGCAGTGGGGCAGGGCGGGATTCAGGGTGCCCTCCTGCCTTGTGGGGCTCTCTGGAGGTCCAGGAGGACATGTCCAATGGTGTCTGCTGATGTGGTCTCTGTCGTTTGGCACTGGTCCTCTGCAGCTCCTGCTATGCGGTGTTCCCCTGCCAGCAAGTGGCCCTCTGCATGAGCTCCCTCATCGGCCTGGTCATGTTTGCTTATTATAAGGAATACACTAAGAGCCCCCAACAAGAGCAAGCAGCACCCGACCAGGTGAGACGGCCTCTCTAGCTCTGCCCTGTGCACGTGAGAAGCCACTCTAGGTCCCCAGCAGAGCACCAGTGTGGCTAAAGCGGAGAAGAAATAGACAATAGCTTTTTTGCAGTCCTGAATAGCTTTGTTCCGGTTCTCTAGCATGTCAGACTCCAGTCCTCAGCAAATGTGACCAGTGCTCACCCCACTTGATGGGTGGGGAACTGACTGATACCAACTCCCTCTGTTGGAAATGGTTGCCTGTCTGCAGTCATCTAAGAGAAGATGTTGGGAGGTGGAGATGATGGAGGGAGGCGGCACGCTGTCACACTGCTCATCAGAGGAGGGGCTGGAGGGGCTGTGTGTAGTTCCCTCCGCAGAGCCCTTTTCTCCCTGCTTGAGGGAGATGCCTTCATTTCCGGCTCCCCTTCCTGATGCCCCCAGGCTCTGGCTGGCAAGGGCGTGTCCAGAGGGGCTTCTGCACGCAGCAGGCAGGAGGTGGCATCTCTGTGCTCTGTTCTACTTGCAGCTGGTCCTGTATTTTGTCATGGACCTCCTGAAGGACATGCCGGGGCTGCCCGGGCTCTTCGTGGCCTGCCTCTTCAGTGGGTCCCTCAGGTACTGTCTTCCACAGTTTGCCCTAGATGTGGTATTCCTGCCCCCGCTGGGACAGCGTGCCTGTCTGTTTTGGATGGCAGGACACAGCACAGCCTGTCCCAAAGCATGCTTTCGTCTGACACTGCCTGTCCTCTCTCTGCATGGACAAATCTCTACTCCAGCAGAAGAGTCTTGCTTTCCAGACCGCCTTTGAAGTAGCCTGGGCTGGGCTGGGCTGTGCATAGACAGTAGTTTCTCACCTTCTTGCTCTGATCCCTCTGTGGAGTCCTTAGCTCTGCCTTCTTTGGCTCCCTCCCTCCCTCCTTTGCAGCACCATATCATCTGCATTCAACTCCCTGGCAACTGTCACTATGGAAGACCTAATTCAACCCTGGTTCCCTGAGCTGACCGAGACCCGGGCCACCATGCTTTCCCGATGCCTCGGTAGGACCTCCTCTGTGTATCTTAAGTCTTGCTCATTCTGAGACCCCTGACCACTGGCGTCAGTCTTCTGACGTCTTACCTGTCTGGCCTGGGCCCTCGTGCAGCACAGCCGTCACTCCATCATGTACTGCTCTCAGGAGAGAGCAGGAGTACACAGACAGGGTCTGGGTCCCACAGTGAGGACAGAGTGGTGGGCCCTGGGGCTGTGAGGCGATAGACCTGTCTTTCTGGGGTACAGAAGTGGGTTTGTGCCATCCCCCCCCCCTTCGTGTTTACTCACATCCTTTTATTCCTCCCCAGCCTTTGCCTATGGGCTAGTTTGCCTGGGAATGGCCTATGTTTCCTCTCACCTGGGATCAGTGCTGCAGGTAATGCCCAGAGAGAAAGAAGCTCTTAGTGGGGACATGTTTGAAACAGGAAATGAAGAGAGCTGTTTTGAGAGCTGCGCCTTTAAAAAATTATTGCATTTAAGCTGGGCACGGTGGTTGGTGTACACTTTTAATCCCAGCTTTACATTTGTTCATTTATTGTACATTGATACTTGCATGCCAGTGCTCAAGTGGAGGTCAGAGGACAACTTTTGGGAGTTGGTTCTCTCCTTGCACCATGTGGGTTCTGGACATTGAACTCAGGTGTCAGCCTTGGCAGCAAGCACCTTTATCCCCTGAGCCACCTCACCAGCCCCAGCAACTCTTCTTGGATAGATGGCCTTTAACTGTGACTGGACTCTCCAGTGAGCAAAAGCACCAACACCGTCATTTCTAAGATGTTGTTAGCCCAGAGAGCGTCACCACAGCCATCCCTGCCCTGGAGAGACCGGCCGCCGGTGATTGACAGGACTCTGAGGCTGAAGTCTCTGAGCCTGTGTGTCCTTCTCTCTTTCCATCAACTCCAGGCGGCACTCAGCATCTTCGGCATGGTTGGAGGACCACTGCTGGGACTCTTCTGTCTGGGGATGTTCTTCCCATGTGCCAACCCTCTTGTGAGTGACTGTCTGCCTCCCCAGATATGCATGTGGGTGGAACTGGGCTGTGGGGCCATTCATTCAGCAGTTCTGGGGACTGGTAGGAAGGTTTGTGTGGGCCTCGTGACAAGAGTTGACTGTGTCTCTGGGCAGGGTGCCATCGTAGGCCTGTTGACTGGGCTCACCATGGCCTTCTGGATCGGCATTGGGAGCATAGTGAGCAGGATGAGTTCTGCTGTGGCATCCCCTCCCATTAATGGGTCCAGCTCCTTCCTGCCCAGCAACCTGACCATCGCCACTGTGACCACCCTGATGCCTGCCACCACCACTCTGCCACCCAAGTGAGGCGGGGCTCACTCTCTTTCCTGGGGTGTCAAGCTCAGTCTCAGGGATTTCATGGGGACCTTGCTAAGAACTGGGTTACCATAAGCCGTAGGCAGGGGTAGGTTGGGTTCTGAGACCTTGAAGTAGGTGGGCGGCTCGAAGTGCCTCAAGAATACCCTGCCGATGACTGTCCTCACCCTCCTGCCCAGGCCCTCAGGACTGCAGCGCCTCTACTCCCTGTCCTATTTATGGTACAGTGCACACAACTCCACCACAGTCATTGTCGTGGGCCTCATTGTCAGTCTGCTCACCGGTGAGGGCCTGGGGTTGCCGCGCAGCCAAAATGAGGGGCCGAGGGGGACTTTGCAGTCTGGGGAGGTGGGGCCTTGCCCTCGGGACACTGACTGTCAGTAACAGCCAGTCTCCCCTGCTGACATCGGAGAGTGGGCTGGAGGACCGGGACCCTGGTGTAGGGAGAGCAGAGTGCTTGCTGCTCTGAGAAGTTCTCCGAAGGACTCTGACAAGCACCTTTGCCTTCAGGGGGGATGCGGGGCCGGACCCTGAACCCTGGCACCATTTATCCTGTGTTGCCAAAGCTCCTCTCGCTCCTGCCCTTATCCTGCCAGAAGCGGCTTCGCTGGAGAAGCCACAGCCAGGTGAGGCTCCTTGTCACAGGCAGCCATTCCACTAGTCTCCGTGTGCCTGCCGCGCTCACCCCTTCACCCCCTGCTTTCTTGGGGCTGAAGTGGGTCACCTCCCCTTTGCTCCGTCTGCCCTTGTGCACCCTCACCTCCACCTCTGCCCTCTGTTCCCCAGGATGTCCCCGTGGTCCCCAACCTGTTTCCCGAGAAGATGAGGAATGGTGTGCTGCAGGACAGCACAGACAAGGAGAGGATGGCTGAGGGTGGCCTTGTCCACCAGCCATGCAGTCCCACCTACGTTGTCCAGGAGACCTCCCTGTGACCTGCGCTGGGGACTCTAGTGGGACAGACAGCAGCCACGGGCTATCCCGGAGCGCGGTGATGAGTCACTACATGTGTTCTGCAGGGACGGACGGGTGGGTGGCCTAACCCACAACAAAGGACCTGGATCTTTGATGTTTTCGCCTCCATGGAAGCTGTTGCGTGCAAGGATGAGACAGGGTTCTTCCTCATCCCTTGCCAGTCTTCTCTTAGGGTCAGGTTTGAGAGGTACGGAATTATGTCACAAGGGGGGAAATAAATGAATACGGAGAAAAGGATGGCTTCTGATTAAGAATGACCAGAGTCCTTTGGAGTGAGTAGGAACATTTCTTATAACTGCCCTGCGGCCTGATTTGGCAAGATTGACCAGCTCCACCATCAAACACAAGTCCTGGGCTGTCGATTCCTCCCTCTCATGTCAGTTTGGGTTCTCTCAGCCATGTGTGGGCACTTGGAAGGGATTTCAGGTTCTCTATAACACTCAAGCCCCCCCATTCTTACCTACCTACCTCGATCCTCGACAGGGAGGCTTTGGTGTCCTGCGTCTCAGAATAATAGACAGTTGTGGAACATTGGTAGAGGGGGCAAGTTTTCTACATCACAGACCTCACCCCTCCTCAGGTGGTACTTAAGAGACAGGGTCCTCACCAGGTTCTTTATACAGTGTGCTGTTCTCTGAACTCCTAAGCCGGGCCACCCTGGGTCATTCTGTCATCTGTGCGCCTGTTTCCTTTGGAGTTTCCTTCTCACATTTTGTTCCTAGGGAATAAAATTAGCTGTTAGACCTAGTGTCTGGCCTGTGTTCCTTCAAGTAACCGCCTGTCCCCTGGAGAAGATAAGATCTCTGTGTGTAGGTGTCTTGCTCTACCGAGGCAGAGGACTTGTGGCCTCCAGTCTCTGCAGGTGGCTGCTGGGGGAGGGGAAGAGGCCAAGTTAGGCTCATTGCTGCTTGAAGTAACTCATCCCATCCATCACCTGTCCCCTCAGTTGTTCTTCACGAGAGCTGTCTTGAGATTTTTGCTGTTGAGGCAAGAGAAAGAATGTTAACTTGAAATAATACTGGCTTGTATAGTGAATATTAATACTGCCTATGCCTCCCCTGCTTGGCCCCATCCTGCTGTGCACAAGTTCTCAGGGTCTCAATAGAAACACAGGGCCAGGCAAATCTGAGGGCTCAACCATAGCCCAACTGCTCTCTCATATCCCACGCAGCTCAGGCTATGCATTGTGTGTCTCAGTATCCACCCCAAGTTTTGTTTAAGGAAGTACAGTCTTAGGCCAGTGAGATGGCTGGGACACACATGATAGAAAACTGACCCCTGAAAGTTGGCCTTTGACCCCCAACATATCCCATAGCACATGCACACACACATGAGATTTTAAAAAACAAACTTGTAAGAGGAGCTCATCTGTGATGTCAGAAGGTGGGGAGAAAGGAAGATCACAAGTTAGACCATATCTCAAAACAAGAACTAGGTCTTGTTGCCTAGGCTGGCCGCCAACTCCTGGGATGACGTGGTTCTCTTGCCTCAGCATCCCGTGCGACTTTGTGAGTAACCCTTCACTCCTTTCTCCTGTCCTGGCCAGCATTGTGCAGGAACAAGGCTTATGCCCAAACAGACCCCAGTCACTTCCTGCCTTCAAAGGGCAGGAGTCGTTGCTCAGTGGGTAATAACTCTTGCAGTCTTGCAGAGAACCTGGATTCAGCTCCCAACACCCACACGATGGCTCACAACCATCTGTAACGTCAGTTCCAGGGGGGATCTTATGATCCCGTCTTCTGACCTCTGGGTACCAGCTTTGAATGTGGTACACATACATACATGCAGGAAAAACACTCGTACACATAAATAAAACTAGAAAGATTTAAAAAGGAAATAAAGGCATGCATTTGAGTGAGGGTCAGCAATAGAGGTCTGTAAGAAAATGTAGTAGAGAGTGGGCTTCAGAGAAAGAATGTCCAGGTTAACAGGACAAGTATGCTTAGGATTTTTGCTGATATCCAAGAAAAATGAGAAAATGAAAACGTAACATTTTTGAGTTAGAAGTCTGAGCAGCAGGTAGGCTCAGTGAAGATCTGTAAGGGCTTCCGAGGTCTGGAAGTGTATTATCTCACTGAGGGGATAAATCTCATCTTAACCTGTCTTCAGGTAAATCAGCTCTTCTTTGGTTGTTTTGAGACAAGGGTTTTCTGTGCAGCTTTGGAGACTTTCCTGGAACTCACTCTGTAGCCCAGGCTGGCCTCGAACTCACAGAGATCCACCTGCCTCTGCCTCCTGAGTGCTGGGATTAAAGGCATGTGCCACCACTGCCTGGCTGCTAGATTAACTCCTAAGAGAGGGGATGATAGTATATAGCATTGTAACAAGGCAAATTGGAATGCTATGTCTATTTAAGACCAGGTTCTTGTTAACTTTATTTTTATTTTATGTGTATGAGTGTGCTGCATGGACACCTGGTACCCACCAAGATCAGAAGAGAGCATCAGATCTGGGATTGACATTATAGATGGTCTGTGAGGGCGCTCAAAACTCAACCTTGCAAGCAGCAAGTGCTCTTAACTACTGAGCCATCTCAGCCCCAATTTTATTCCTTTTGGCCAGGAAGAAGTACTTTCCTTTAGTGGATCTCAGTATAAGCCCTGACATTTCCACCTTCCTCTCCTATAGCATTTTTAAAATTATTTTTATTTTATGTGTATTGGTGTTTTGCCTGCATGTTTGTCTGAGGGTGTCAGATCTTGGAGTTACAGACAGTTGTGAGCTGCCATGTGGGTGCTGGGAACTGAACCTGGGTCCTCTGGAAGAGCAGCCAGTGCTCTTAACTGCTGAGCCATCTCTCCGGCCCTCATAAAGCATTTTAAATCTTTTTTTTTTTTTTTTTTTTTTTGGTTTTTCGAGACAGGGTTTCTCTGTGTAGCTTTGCTCCTTTCCTGGGACTCACTTGGTAGCCCAGGCTGGCCTCGAACTCACAGAGATCCGCCTGGCTCTGCCTCCCGAGTGCTGGGATTAAAGGGGTGCGCCACCACCACCCGGCAGCATTTTAAATCTTAAGGAGGGGCGGTGCCAATTATGAAGGCAATGCCCACGGTCAATGACCTACAAATCTTCTAATTCCTGCCTAGCTACTTAACATTCCTCTTCTCGGGAGTTAGAAAACAGGCATCAAGTCAGTCTGGCTGCTTTCTGCCAGAGTGGAACATAGGAAGGTTATGGGTCTCCACTCTTGCTAACTTTCAGGCCTTGGAGGATGATCAAAGAGACTCACAGATGGAGCTAGGTTACCAGGGTACCGACCAAGGGAGGATCTGTGCAATGATGATGCCACTTAGATCTCACTTTAACCTCTGAGCTCCCAGGGACTGGGTTTCTTTGCTGTTGTTTTTGAGGCTGGTTCTCACTATGTAGCTCTGGCTGTCCTGAAACTCACTCTATAGACCAGGCTGGTCTTGAACTCACTGAGATCCTGACAGCCTCTGCCTCTCCAGTACTGGGAAACCCCATCTCAAACAAAAACAAACAAGCTTGTTCTATGGGAGTTTTAGTGGGGATTTTTTAAGTCACCGGGGGTATGCCTTTAAAGGAAATTGTGGGACCCTGGCTCATGTGCTGTCTTTGGTTCCTGGCCTCTGAGGTGAGCAGTTTGCTCCCATGCAAGCCCTGTGCCTTGCAGCTTCCTTGCCATAGTCAAAGCAACAGCCCTTCCTCTTATAAAATAATTATTTAAAGTGATTTATTGCTTCAGTGCACAAGACAAATGCCGCTGGAGCAGAGGCTGTGGATGACTCAGATTTCCATCTGGGTGGAAGGACCCAGTACGATTAGGCTCATAATAACAAGTCCATCGGCGGAGTCGGCTCTATCAGAATCAGAGGGAATTTAACATTCTCCTTTTTCTGTTCCTCTCAAGACGCTGTGGACAGTGACTGCTTTCTTCTTTAAACAGTACCGATCCTCAGGGAGATCCAGGGCAAGGCCTTGGGACTTAGAGATTCTCAAGATTGTATTGCCAGTCCCAAAACGGATTTGTGCCGGGCTATACGAGTCCCTCGGGATCCCGATGATTCAGGAGGGGTTGGCCTTTCTTGGCTGGTTTGTAAATAGCAACTGCATGTCATTAGACATCATCTTTGGCCAGGAGGGATGCTGCAAGGGTAGGACACAGGTGACTGAGACAGGGCCTGACTGGGAGGGTGCAGGGTGCACACACCCCATGATGGCTGCTGTCTCCATTTCCTCTTTTTAAGTTGGTTATCTCAGGTACTCTCACAGTGAAGAAAGCTGGAAACTTACGTTGTACACGTGCTACTGTAACCAGAATTTCCACGGGATATTGTAGTACATGCCTGTAATTTCAGCAAGGAGGGCTATGGAGGGCTATATAGCAAGAACCTGTCTCAAAAATAAAAAGATAAATAAATAATTGAACCAGAATTTCATGGGGAAAAGTACTCAGGGGTGGAGTTAATACACTTTGTATATAAAAGAGCGTTTGGACACAGAGTCTTTGTGTAACCCAGGCTGTCCTCAAACTTGAGATCCCCCTGCCTCAGCCTCCCTGAAATGCACCACCATGCCAGGTTGCAGTGTAGCTATAGTTTTCCTGGTCCTGCCTGGCCCAGAGTCAGAACAAATCTCTGTCACCCGCCAGTCCCGCAGCTGCTCAGACCTAACCAAGTAAACACATAGAGACTTATATTGCTTACAAACCTTATGGCTGTAGCAGGCTTCTTGTTATCTAGTTCTTATATCTTTTTGTTTGTTTGTTTGTTTTTTTGTTTTTCGAGACAGGGTTTCTCTGTGTAGCTTTGCGCCTTTCCTGGAACTCACTTGGTATAGTTCTTCTATCTTAAATTAACCCATATCTATTAGTCTATAAGTTGCCACGTGGCTCATGGCTTACTGGTACTTTACATCTTGCTTTTCATGGCGGCGGCTGGCAGCATCTCTGTGCCTCAGCCTTCTACTTCCCAGCATTCTCTTCTCTGCTTGTCCCACCTGTACTTCTTGCCTGGCTACTGGCCAATCAGCATTTTATTTATACAGAGTGATATCCACAGCATTGCAGTTACTATTTATGGAGTTCCCTCCACCCTTCCTAGTTTCTTAATAATTTAACATGAAAGCCATTATGTGGAGCAGAGCAAAGACCCTCTGTCCTGTGGCAGTGTGGTGTGGGATAAGGCAGCTCAGGTGAAGGGATGGAGGTCACAGTCTGGGAAGGCATCCTCACGGAGAAGCAGCTGGAAGGGATGAAGAGGACAGGCACACAAAGGAGCAGCTAGAGCCGGAGTGTAGTGAGGAGGGCCTCATTATGGGAGGAAGAAGAGGTAGCAAGAGCCAGTGAGGTAGGTCATCCACCATGGAGGTGTCTTGGAGCGCCTGTCGGAGCCCACAGAGAAGAGGATGTACACATAGGGTCATCCAATGCAGCTTCAAGGCCTGGGCAGAGCACAGATACAAAATACCCAAGATACTGTGATGGAGGATTGGTTACAAAGACGTGAATCTGCCAGGCAGCGATGGCACACGCCTTTAATCCCAGCACTGGGGAGGCAGAGGCAGGAGGATCTCTATGAGTTTGAGGCCAACCTGGGCTAGAGTGAATTTCAGGAAAGGCACAAAATTACACGGAGAAACTCTGTCTCGAAAAACCAAAAAAAAAAAAAAAGAAAGAAAAAAGAAAAAAAGAAAAAAAAGGAAAAAGAAAAACAAACAAACAAACAAACCCCAAAAAACTGGGCATGTTGGCACACGCCTTTAATCCCAGCGCTTGGCAGGCAGAGGTAGGCAGATCTCTGTGAGTTCAAGGCCAGCCTGGTCTACAGAGTGAGTTCCAGGACAACCAGGGTTGTTACATGGAGAGACTCTGTCTCAAAGATTTGAAAAATACCGAAAGTAAAATAAAGGCTACAGATTCTTGGAGAAATAGTTAGGACTGGAGGGGAAGTACAAGCTGTGCCAATAATATCTTACACAAGAGAGCCAAATATTTCTCAATGGATGATAAGATCATGTCAAGGAGACATAAAGCCAACTGGCAACATCTGGCATGTTGCCATCTAAGCCTTAGGATGATCGGACTTGGGGCTGGGAACTGGAGTTACAGGTGTTTGTGAGCCACCATGTGGGTGCTGGAAATTGAACCCCGGTCCTCAGCAAGAGCAGCCTGTACTCGTAAGGGCTGAGCCATCTCTCCAGCCCAAGATGACTTACTTTTTAAAAGTAGATTATTTTAGTCTTTATTTTATGGGTATACACACATGTCTACTAGTCTGTGAAGGAAGAAATAAAAAGACAGAACCTGACTCCGTGGTGGAGGAGAACGCTTATTACAGAGATGTGGGAGAGCATAGCCCGAGGCAGGGACAAGTCTCAGAAAGTCCAGCGTGAACAAGACCAGACTGAGCCGAGCCATGTGGGGGGAGAGGGAGGGGAAGAAGGAGGGGAACGCAGAGGTGACCGAGGAGCAGCAGCCAGGAGGCCAAAGGCACAAAATGGTCTGGATTATACAAGGAAGAGCAGCCCAACCCCCAGAGCTGGAGGGTTCAGGTGGGGTATGTCAGCCATACCTTGTAACTGGTAAGGCCTGAGGGATTCTGGGAGAACCTGGCAGGCCAGGTCTGCTTTGATATGTTAAACAGGCACCTCAGCCGTTATTTGTCCCTGGGGTTTAAAACTTAACAGTCTGTATGCACATCACATGCATGTACGTGCCCACAGAGGCCAGAAGAGGTCATCTGATCCCCTGATATGGATTTTGGAAACTCAAACCAGGTCTTCTACAAGAGCACTGACTGAATGAATGGGTGAGCCATCTCTCCACCCTCAGGCTATACTATTCAACCAATATAATCCAGAGCTCTGGTTCTATTTAAAGGCCTGGACTGTCTCAAGCCAGGCATCCCTTTATCATGTCTTCTTAATTTCATTAGGTGGCCACTCAGGCTATGTGGGCTCCTAACTCTGGTCCATTGCTCCTTTCTCTCTCCTGTTTACCTCTCCAACTCCTGCATCTTTCCTTTTCCCTTGAATGACAAGGACCACCCTTCTTGTGCTCCGTGAGACCATCACCCACTGACCCATCCTGGGGTAAGTTTTAAGATTCATTTCTCTCAGGAGACTCTTCCTTTCTGATCCTCTGCCAGACTGACTTCCCAGAAACCCCAGTGCTGCCTGGAGAGTCTGATGACCAAAATGTTGGGGGATATGTTGTGGGTTGTTTTACTCTTTAGTGGGGCCCACCCCCCAGCTCCCAAGTAAATACACACAGAGACTTATTCTTACTTATGAATACCTGGCCTTAGCTTGGCTTGTTTCTAGACAGCTTTTCTTTCTTTCTTTTTTTTTTTTTAAGATTTATTTATTTATTATGTACACAGAAGAGGGTGCCAGATCTCATTACAGATGGTTGTGAGCCACCATGTGGTTGCTGGGAATTGAACTCAGGACCTCTGGAAGAGCAGTCGGTGCTCTTAACCTCTGAGCCATCTCTCCAGCCCTAGACAGCTTTTCTTATCTTAAATTATCCTGTTGACCTTTTGCCTCTGGGCTTTTACCTTTCTCTATTTCTGTATACCTTTTCTTTCCTTCTTATTCCGGGTCTGGCTGTGTGACTGAGTGGCTGTGTGGCTGTGTGGCTCAGTGGCTGGCCCCTGAAGTCCTCCTTCTTCCTTTCTTTTCTTTTTCTTTTTTATTTTATTTTTATTTTTTTTGGTTTTTCGAGACAGGGTTTCTCTGTGTAGCTTTGCGCCTTTCCTGGAACTCACTTGATAGCCCAGGCTGGCCTCGAACTCACAGAGATCCGCCTGGCTCTGCCTCCCGAGTGCTGGGATTAAAGGCGTTTGCCACCACCGCCCGGCTTTTTTTTTTTTTCCCGATGTATTGATTGATCGATTTATTGGTTTATCAGTGTTCAGATTCATTCTGTCACCATTAGATTCGTTCATGCGACGCTGACGTCACACACAGCCCTAACCTGCACGCATGGGGACTCGAACCCACCACCTCGGGGACAACAAGCGCTGCGCCTAACCTCTGAGCCACTGCTCCGGCTCCTTTCTTCCTTTCTTGTTCCTTGATTTCTTTTTTCTCTTTTTCTTTATTCTCTCTGGCTGCCAGCCCCGCCTATCCTTTCTCCTGCCTCACTATTGGCCGTTCAGCTCTTTATTAGACCATCAGGTGTGTTAGGCACAGTAGTAACACAGCTTCACAGAGTTAAATAAATGCAACAAAAAAAGAATACAACACATCTTTGCATCATTAAACAAATGTTCCACAGCATAAACAAATGTAACACATCTTAAAATAACATTCCACATCAGGGACACCTCCTCCTTTTGTAACAAGGCTCTAGACCTTAGTAGTCTCCCAGACCTTAGCACAACTGAGTCCATGATGGAAGTTCCATTCAGGCTGTAAAACTCAGCACGTAGACAGCACCACCAGCCAAAACAAAAACAAAGGCCTAATCCATCAAAGCCCATGACTTTGGCAAAGTCTCTAAATGTACTAACTTTGCTTTTTAGCTTCTGTAGTTCCATTTCTGGCTAACTGTTCTTGTTAACTGAAGTGTGTCAACACAGAACATGGTTTTTGTACTTAAAAGCTCACCCTGAGAAAGGCTCAGGGGCTACACTGGGATCCTGAACACCCAGTGTAGTCACTGGCTGACTAATAAAGACTTTCTATTGGCTTAAATCCGTGTCCATGTAGTCCTCTCTGGTGGATACCCCACAACACTTTTGGTCTGTTTTCTTTTGGAAAGAATCTTTCTTCCCCTCCTCAAAGCTATGGGCCAGCAATCCTGTAGCTACCTACAGACTTTGTGCTTTAGACAGTCTGGCTACAGTATCTCTCAACAATGGCAACCTGTCTCTCTCTCCTGCCTTGCTACTGGCCGTTCAGTTCTTTATTAGACCATCAGGTGTTTTAGACAGGCACAGTAACACAGTCTCACAGAGTTAAACAAATGCAAAATAAACAAAATAGCATACCTTAAAATAATATTCTACTACAAATACCAATTTAAAATTTTAAAAAAAATTATTTTATGTGCATTGGTGTTTTGCCTGCCTGTATGTCTGTGTGAGGATGTCAGATCTTGGAGTCTCAGACAGTTGTGAGCTGCCGTATGGGTGCTGGGAATTAAACCCTGGTCCATTTGGAAGAACAACCAGTGCTCTTCACCACTGAGCCATCTCTGTAGCCCTGAATCCAATTTTTCAAAATAGGTAATACTAGTTTAAAACCTCAGAAGCCTTGTGTGATACGTTCACCTCTTTTGAAAATCATCAAGTCATCAGCCAGATGGCATCATCTGTGGCTGTATGAGACTTTACACCAAGAGACTTCCTTCGTCCCTTCCATTTCAGGTCCAAGGTCTCCCAGGTTCTCTGAGGGAAGTGGGTGAAAGGGGAAAGAAGGGAGAATCCCATGCCCAGAGAGGGAGAAGACAGAAAGTTAAACTTAGCTGGGCCTCATGGGAAAGAAGGAAATCTAGTTCAACACAACTTCAATTAGCCTGTGCTGGCTCCAGCTTCTAGAGTCTCACCCAGACAGTTTATTTTAGATGTATTTAAGTACAGTACAGTTTTTTTGGGGGAAAAAAGTTTCAGGCTAACAACTCTCTCAATTCCATGTGCACAATAAAGCTTAAGGTGTGACTATATCAAAATACTCTACCGCGACAATGGTTTCTATAGCTTAAGGGCGTCGTAGGATCTGGTGTGGTCTTGGTCATGAAATGGCACAGAGGTCTCCAGGCTATAAAGTACATGAGACAGCTCCTCCTAAGGATGGCTTCTACTGACTGAGAAGCAAAGCTCAAGATAAAGGTCTAGAGAGGGAGAGTAGTAATGGAAAAGGAATAAACATGATGGTCTGGGGGATTTGGGTGTGGCTTGACCCTACAGAGAGCATAGGTCACCAGGCTATTAACTACACCTACTCCCAGCCTTCTGGAAGGCATACATTTCCCTTGAAGAGACAAGTCTGCACACTTAACATTCCTGGTTTCCCTAGTGCTTATCTGTGCACACAAGGACCTTGTGCCCTCCACACCTTGCCGGATGCCAGAGATGCCCAAAGTGTCTGGGGAGCTCTAACCTTTGACCTAGTTTCTAAATGACTTCAGGTTTCCTCTTTAGGGAGGCAGAATGAGAACATAGCAATAAAATCCTGTTAAGAGAAAATAGTGAGTTTGAAGAAAGAATGCTTAAAAATAAGGAGGGATTTGTACAAAACATTAAATGTGAGCCTTTCCCAACCAAATACTATGAAAACTTGTGTGTTCCACCCTGAAAGATTTTTATGCAAATGCTTCAATCCTCACCACCCAGTAAATTCTCACCACCTCAACCTTGTTTACACAAAGACTCTCTGTTACACTCCAGGAATTTGATGGTCTGAGCTCTGACTCTTTCCCCTTTCTCCTTTTCTTGTGCACCAATTAATTACCTTAAGACTGGCCAATCAGCCTGGTGGTGGTGGCGCACGCCTTTAATCCCAGCACTCAGGAGGCAGAGGCAGGTGGATCTCTGTGAGTTCCAGGCCAGCCAGGGCTACACAGGGAAACCTTGTCTCGGAAAAACAAACAAACAAACAAACAAACAAACAAACAAAAGACTAGCCAATCAAATAAGACTGTGAAGTCAGACCCCAGCCAGTGAGAAAAAGACAGTCACCACTTCCTGTCCCTGTGTATTCTCTCTTCTAGCACAGCCTCCTAATCGAGAGGAATGGCCGCTTTGTCCAGACACTTCAATTGGAGTAGTGCTCTCTCTCTCTGTGCCACCCTGAACTCATTTTTTTTGAAGATTTATTTATTTATTTATTATGTATACAGTGTTCTGTCTGCATGTTGTTGTAACTAAAGTCCCTCAAAGACTACTAGGAGACCAAACCGATGCAAAAGCAAAGAGTCTTTTTACTGTTGCGAGTTAACTCGGGCCTCTCCGTCCATCTGATGCAGCAGCAGAGCAGGAGAGACCCCAGTAGCAATGGGGTAGGGCTTTTATAGGGAGTAAAGCAAGGCGGGATGTCTTGGGGTCTATAGACTACATAGAAACAGACTCAGGATTGGTTTATGTGAGTGGCAATCATGTTAGTAACTTTTAAATGGCTAGGGTTAGTTGGGGGTTACAGTTAGTGATTTTTGGGCAGGCCTGGACAAGTCCCAGGCTCTGTCCTTGAGCTGCTGTGGAGGCTGGTTGACCTAGCACGTACTGACTGTGGAGGCTGATTCAGTGGCCAGGCTTGGTGCTGTTATGCCCAGATCTCAGAGATCCCCAAAAGACCACCACAGAGACCGAATCCTGTATGTAAAAGCAAAGAGCCTTTATTTTCAAGCTCGGAGCTTGGGCTCTCTGTCCGATGAAGCTGAGAGAGCAGAGAGCCCAGAGCCCGGGTGGGGTGGGCTTTTAATCATAGCAGAGGTTGGGGTGAGGGGATTTCCCGGGTTCAGGACCCTGATTGGCTGACTTTTGTCTAGGGGTATGGGGAATGTTTGGAATGTTAGGTGTTTCCTCTTAGATGCAGGCCCTACTGGGTGGGGTCAGCTTATGGCTTTTCCTGGGTCCAGGTGTTACCAGAAGCTGTGTCTGGGCCTCTAAGCCTGTCATGGCAGCTGTGTGGTCAAGCTGCTCCGCGCGCTCCTCCCCCCC
>CABHPR010064011.1:0-11917 GCA_902168415.1 Peromyscus melanophrys
TGTGTGTGTGTGTGTGTGTGTGTGTGTGTGTGTGTGTGTATGTGTGATAGTAGATGGATAATGAATTGGGGAAGATTTGGGAAAAGAGAAATTCAAATATATAGTGTATGGATCAAAATATATTGTACAAATTTTTAAAAATTAATTAATTGAAAATAAATAGATAACTGGGCAGTGGTGCTACATGCCTTTAATCCCAGCACTCACAAAGCAGAGGCAGGTGGATCTCTGTGACCTCAAGGCCAACTTGGTTCTACAGAGCTAGTTCCAGGACAGCCAGAGGTACACAGAGAAACCCTGTCTAAAAAAAAAACAAACTAACAAATAATTAATAAGGTCTGGGACTACAGAAAGGAACTGAGGTTGACTCTCTGCACTAATGTCCATAAATATATCCATGTACCTATCTTTATCCACACACCCAATCATTACACAATTTCTAAAATAATTAAAATTAGTATATAAAAACAAAGCAAAGCATGATTCCTTAAAAGTTATCCAAAAACTGACAAATTTGTCACATAATTCTATTACTGAAAATTATCAAACAAAAATAGATGGGCATTTATTTAGTCCACTAATTTAAAATGGTGGTAAGTAGCCAAAGGAAGAATATCTTCATGATGCTTTCCCTCTGAATGAAACTTCTCACTACTATTGTTTCACCTGAAGCTGGAAAATTGTCAATGCAATTAAACATACAAAGACAATCAAGGCTGCTCCTATAAACACAGGAAGGGAGTTTTGCTTATTTCCATATAATGTTTGCATACATTAGAAATGTAGAAAATGTTCAAAACTTTGACAGTTAAATTATTAGAGTTAGTAGAGGTAATAGGCTAGAGAGAAGATTAATAAAGAAAAATCAGTTATACTACTGTATAAATTAATAAAAATGTTTTCAAAATATCTATAGAGAAAATTACAGAATTGTATACCACAATATTTAAAAATAGTTTAACTCTGAGATTATATGAAGCAGTACCAGTCTACAGTGGAGAAAGTCTCTGTGGGATCCTCTGGTCAAGTCTCACAAATAATTTTGAACTAAAGAGCACACATGTATCCACATACAGTTCAACAATGATGCTGCATTTATGTTATCCTGGTTTCATACACAAATGTTTAAATTTTAAAAATGGAAAAAAAATTTCAGGAGAAAAGTCAGTTGACACTGGCCAATGAGGGGTAACAGGTAAGTGACAGTCTGTTTTTTTTTTTTTTTTCACTCTGTGTATTTGTCATACAATCACTGTCTACAGAGAGACTTTATCTTAGCAGAGTTATCTGATGGAGGACCTAGAAGAGTGACTGCAAATGTAAGAGTGTGAGTCAAGACCCATCCTCTTTTCTGCACATGAACAAAACTTTAAAATGGTTTTCTCTAACATATCTTATCATCTTGTCTCAAATTCCACAGATAACTGTGTAACCGGAAGTGCTAAAAGGTCTTTAATAAAAATCTCTGAGCCAGAAATTGGGGTAAATACTGAAAGTTCAAAGAGACAAAGGGACAAGCCACCTCTCACCTCTAGGACTCTTCAGCCATAAGACTTTAGTTCCTGTCTCCTTGTGCCTTATATACCTTTCTCCACCTACCCATACCATTTCCTGTCTCAACTTTTCTAGTGCTGGAATTAATGGCATGTGACTCCCAAGTATTGGGATTAAAGGTGTGTGCTAACACTACCTGGCTCTGTTTCTCTCCTAGATTGAGTCAATCTCATCCAGGGTGGCTTTGAACTCAGAGATCTAGACATATCTCTGCCTCCAAGTGCTAAGATTAAAGGTATGTGCCACTATTGCCTGGCTTCTATGTTTAATCTAGTGGCTTGTTCTGTTCCCTGATCTTCAGGCAAATTTATTAGGGTACACAATATATTACCACATTTTCTATTTTTGTCTAAAATAATAAAAGAAGGTTATAACTAATATAAGAAAAAGAATATAAGTATAATAAGTTTATACAATATATACTGTCAAGAATTACATTAACAATGTCCAGTCCATAAAAGTTTGACAAATTCAGAGAAAATACTCCATTATCTATCCTATTTTGGTGAGTCCAAAAATGTTATACCTTATTCACTTTCCATCCTAACTTGTATTACCAACCGAAAACTGTCTTTTGATGTCTTTCAAACTTGTACACTTTATATCTCTTTAGTGAAGTTCTGAATTTGTTAACAAGGAAACCTATAGCTATAAGTATCTAATCTTCAACTCCCTCAGAGACCCAAGAAGGAAATAATATTAACCAAGTAAGCAGGAAGTGCAAACAAGTGACTTCCAATATGTGAGAAATGACAAAAACAGCTGGATTACTAGACAATCACCCCAGGTTCCTCTACAACTTTGGGGCATCCATCTTCAGCCTACAGGCCTAGCATATCTGACAGACTCATCTGTGAAGCAGGATTTTCTAAAGAGCCTTCCTACCTTGTCTTGGCAAGGTCCAGCAGTCCTTTCTTTTGTGTCCTGCTTCTCCATTTGGACAGCATACTGTCAGCAGTAGATGCAAGGGCACTTTCATGCCTAGTGGCTAACTTTTGCCACAGAGAAAGTAAACTATGTATAGAGTTTCTTTGATGCCCATCATCTTCTCTGATGTGTATTGGTGTTGCCAAGAGCAGACATGTCTCATAGTCATAAAAAAAGAATCTATGTTATTAAGATAACTTAATTGTCATATTCTGTAGATCTCTGAAGTGTTTGAAGATGACCTGCCTATATAAAATATATTTCTGCTTGGCCTTAAAAACATACTTAGTATGACTTACAAGTTTGATTGTAATAACTAGTTACTAACTTGCATTTCTTTATATCCTAAGAAGTTGGTAATAACTTTCAAGGACTAGAAAATTACATTACATTGTTACGTGAGTTGTATAGGTACAACACCTTGAACTAGATTAGAAATGTTTGTACAATATGTTCTAACAAGAATAATCTCAAATTTGTATCAATATACAAAATTTTCATACAATATACAAAAATCCAATCTGATGTAAATATTTAAACTAGTAGTTGCTTTTTAAATATAGTTTCAATAATCTACCTCTTTATCTTATATCTATCTATATTCTAATATTTTTCTTTTCAGAGTAGATTCAATAATCTACCCTTTATTTTATCATATCTATATCCTCTTTTTTCAGAGTAGATTCAATAGTCTACCCTTTCATCCTATCATTTCTATATTTTTTTGGAGTAGATTCAGTAATCTACTTTTTTCTTCTGTCATTTATATATAATATATTTCTATATCATATCCCCCTTTCTTCCTTTAGAAAGAAATTTACTATGATCAATAACAATTTTTAACCAACCCTAAACAAATACAAACATCCATAATCCATTTTTTGAGGATGTGGGCATAGTTCTCTAGGCTACTTCTTGCAGATTTGGGTCACTGGTAATCTTATGAGGACACAAAGAAAATTTAAGATTATGGTCAAGTCCTGATTGGAGTAGTTTGTGAGACTGTATCATCTCAGCTAGCCATCTTGATATTGTTCTGAGCAGTTTGTAGTCCAAAGCCAATCTTTGTGCTGCCTATATATTAAGTGGAGCATAGTTACACTCCCATTGGCTAGCCCCTTAAAGAAAAGCGTCCCAAAAGTCAGCAAAAGAGTCAAAGATAACCCCTGCTCCCACTGTTAGGAGTCCCACAAGAAGATTAAGCTGTACAACTGTCACATATATGCAGAGAGCCTAAGTCAGTCCATGTAGGATCCCTGGTTGTTGGTTCAGACTCTGTGAGTTCCTATGAGCTCATGTAGGTTGATTATGTAAGTTTTTTTTGTGATGTCCTTGACCCCTTTGGCTCCTACAATCTTTCCTCATTCTCTTCAGCAAGATGCCCTGAGATCAACCTCATATTTGGCTCTGGTTCTCTGTATTTGTTCCCATCAGAATAAAGCTCTCTGATGACAATTGGGCTAGGCACCAATCTATTAATATAACAGAATATTTGTAGGCATCATTACATAGACATTTTTTTCTCTAGTCATGTTTGGTTCTATCCTAGGTCTATGGGCCATCCAGCCTCTGGGTCTTGGTGTTTCATGCAATGTCATTGGTAGGCTCACTCATATGGCTTGGGTCTGTGACTGGAACAGTCATTGGTTGGCTACCCCCACAATTTCTGGGCCACCTTTGCTCCCAGCACATACCATAGGTGTAAGAGACTGTAAGTGAATATTATGTAGCTGGGTTGGTGTCCCTATTTCTCCATGGAAGCCTTGCCTGGTCACAGGAAATGGCCAGTTTAGGCTAATTACCCCCTCATTTTTTAAGTGGGAAAACAATTTATTATAAAAATATCATCCTCACAGATAATATATAACAGGTAAAGATGTCATAATTTTAATATATTCATGATGCATAACCCCCAAAATAAAAGTTCTGTGAAATATTTGATAACATTCCCAAATTATTACTCTTCACTACTTCAGAAGCATCTCTCACTAACAAAATGCAATTTGGAGATTATTCAAACACTTTTTAAAACCCAATCAAGTTACTCTCAAATTCCAGAAATTCCTTTAAAATTTAATTGTAACTAAATAGCCCTGGGAATCTTCAGTTTCTCAAGCATAAAAAGAGTGGGAGGGCAGGGAGGGAGATACTATGATAGATGAGGACATCATTGGAATAGGAAGAGGCAGGGTGCTGGGAAGTCTCTCAGGAATCCACAAGGATGACCCCACCTTGGTCTGTTGGCAGTGGTCCAGAGGGTGCCTGGACTGGTCTATTCTGGTGACCGTTCTAGCGAATAACCTAGGTGTCATCATAGAGCCTTTGTCCAGTGACTGATGGAGGCAGATTTAAAGATCCACGGCCAGGCACCAGGCTGAGCTCCGGGAATCCAATTGATGAGAGAGAGGAGAGATACTGCAGGTGAGGGACGTCGAGATCATGATGGGAGGACATGCAGAGATGCCTGGCCACACTACTGGAAGTCCATGAACTGGCTGTGGAGCCCCCATGGGACTGGACTAGACCCTCTGGATATGAAAGACAGTTGTTTGGCTCGAACTGTTTGGGGGGTCACCCAGGCAGGGGGATCGGGATCCGTCCCTGGTGCATGGGCAGGTTTTTGGGAATCAGGTGCCTGTGGTATGATGCCTTGCACAGCCTTGGTGCAGTGGGAAGAGGCTTGGACCTGCCTAGGCTCAGTTTGCTGGGCTCTGCTGACTCCTCATGGGAGACCTTGATTTGGGGGATGTGGGGTGGCTTGGGAGAGAAGGCTGGGGTGTGGGAGGAGGGAGGAGGTGGGATCTGTGGGTGGTATGTGGAGTGAGTAGAAAATTTCTTAATAAAGAAAAATAAAAAAAAGTATTTAGTAGATACAAGAGACTTATTGAAAACATTTCCAATTCTTAAAGAGCATTTACAACTTCTTAACATCATAATAATTAATGATCAGTTTCTACTTACCAATCAATATGGGCGAATCACCAAGCAGCTGTGTTTATCAAATATGTATCTTATTTTGTAAAATCTATCAAAGGGATAATGATATCTTATTGTAGTTCATCAAAGGTTTTGGATTCCATCTATAATTTCTCACAATTACCTGTGTGAAATTATATTTTCATACTCAACACTGAGCATCTTCAAAGTACATAATGATATAAAACAAACACTGTTGTCAGTATTTTGTCATTATTTATAACAAATTTTAATAATGATTACAATATTTTTTGCATTTGATACAATTGTGAATTAATCAGGTAGAGGTTGTCAAAATATTATGTTTATGTTTATTTCACTAATAAAACTCTTATTCCATTATGATAGAAAAAAATCTTAATTGTGGTATATTTGGAGTATATAACTTACTCAGTGATAATTATTTTTCTTATTATTTTAAATGTAGTGAGCCAAATGGGGCTTACACTTTTACAAAAATTAAAAAAATTGTTTTCAGATTTATTTTGAACCAACAAAATATGGCCATAAATGAAATTGTAATACACACTATTTTAGAATTTAAGCTGTTGTCAATTTAATGCCAGTTCAGTTTTTAAAATTCCTTTCCAATATGTTCAATAGACACTACAAAAATAACCAAGAAAAACATGTGGTTGATTTTTCTGAAAGCCAAAGAAAAATGTATGTTAAATAATTATTAGAATAATTGGCATTGGATATGGAGGAAAATCTTAAAGATGATTAAATTGAATATTATATTGTACATTTTATATTCGCTAATTATTTTATATCTGATTAAATGCATTTGTAACAATGCTGATTATAATACAATGCAATAGAATGCATGCTTTCTGAAAGACTCATTTTTAAACTCCAGTGTGGTCTTCATCAAGGCTTTGTTTTAGTTTGCTGAACCACTCATGTACATAACACACAAATATTCAGAGCTCAATTTTTAGTTTCACATTTGTATAGTAAGTTCTTATTAAAATTAAAACACTTTTCATTTTATTTATTGTTTTTTGGGAAGGGGTCTAGAGCGTCTTTCTTTTCCATCCAAGGCAAACAGCTGATTAGGAAATGTGGGCTGTGAAGTTTAAGATAGTCAGTGATAAATTAAAACTTATCACACAGGAAATAAAAATGATATCAAGGAAAGACAGTGCCTGAAACAAAAAAAATGTGATTCTAACAATAAAATAACATTGAAAGATACACTTTGTTATCAAGGTAATCATAATTTTGAAAGTAATGATGTACAGAGTTTAGCCCTGGGGTACTCATTATTCAGTAATAGTGGAAGGTGATTCTTATGCGCATTCTTCAGATAAATAAAACTATGGCAACAAGAGAACATGATATAAGAAAAAGGATAGAGGAGAGGGGAGGGAGGAGTGACTTTTTCTGTTTTCCACTTGTCATGGACTGCAAAGTAAACAGAGATGATTAGTCTTCTATCTACTCCCACATTTGGACTCTGAGGAAGATTCTACCATGGAGCTGGCCAGACTATTTACAGGTTTCAAGGATTTTATTAGGGAATGAAATGAGGTGGTAAGGCTTCCTGGATGTTTTCCAAGCCTGCGTTTTAGGAATTATGAGTTATGAGTATTGGACTTGCTTCACAGGGTTGAATCAGAATCCAGCGGATACTAGGTAGGTAGAAACTGCAATGAAAAAAGATGTTTGGAGATCAGAAACTATGTTTGGATTAAAGGAAGAAAAAAGAGAATGAATGAAAAATTCTCCATAGATTCTGGCAGCTTTATCCTAAAAAAGAAAAACTTATTGGTTCACTGGTCATAGTTAAGTGAATTAGGAAAATTATGTGTTTTTCTGGAGGCTAGATATTATCTTTTCATGAAAAGGAGCAGAAAAGAGGAGCTATGACTCAAAATTGAGGCCCACATCCAGCTGTTAGTCAACTAGATATATAAAATAACTGCTTTTCAATTCAGAGTATTTATGGGTTTGTAAAACATGCTTAAAATCAGTTTTAAGTATACATTTAGAAGGTAGGAAAAAGCTTAAATAATTGGTGGGATACTTAAGAACACTAAGATGAGCAAGAGAGGGAGAGAATTTGGGAGAATACTAGATAGGTAAAACATCATTAATGATAAGTGAATAAATCAAGCAAATATTTAACTGATGTCAAACAATCTCCCAAAATATATACCACATAATGATGTATAAGTAACCATGGGGTAAACTCTAATCAAATATCTGTCTCATTCTTTGTAAGCTCACTTGAATGTTACATAGATTTATATACCTAAAAATTCATATACTGAAATTCTAACACTCCATGTCCTATAAGGAAGTAATTAATATCGAGAGCACACATGTTGTGCCCTTTCCAGCATGACTAGATACAAGAAAACAATGAGACACAAAGGATTCTCTACACACAGAGTTATCTGAATTTATAAAAGAAGGTTGACTTCTGTAAGCCAAGGAAAAGAGGCCCCAAAAGACAAGCTCACATTTTGACATTAGACTTTCAGTCCCCAGAAACTAAAACAAATAAATGTCTGTTAGGTGAGCTACATGATCCTTGTTATTTACTTAAAGAATCCCTAGAAAAGTAGAATATGTGTTGCTAGATCAAAAACCAAACAGTGTAAAGTACACAGGAAGTCTAATGTTTCCAGGCAAAGGAATAGCTTGGAGGTTCAGGGGAGGCACACAGATACTAAGTCCTTTCCTCTGTGAAGCTGTGGTCATTAGAGGTGAAATTCATGTGGCATTGATCATAAGAAATGAGACAGTATATGCTTTAGGAACAATAAGATGAGAATATAATAAGCCAAGCAATTTTAGGAAGAATATTCACAAAGAGAATTTCCTACCAATTTCTAAATAAAAATTTAATTTTTGTCCCAAAAGTCAGTAAAGGTGAATATTTTAGCCTGAAAGACTCAAACTGTTTTTCCAGCCGACAGGGTACATAAACATTTGGTCAATATGTGTTGCCTTGACTGTTGGCTATTTCTAGACTGCGTAATTAGCTTAAGTATCTACTATTGAATATAGACACTGAAGAGGGTGGCTCCTACCATTGTGTCTTCTTAACAACACGACTGCTTTCATTGACACCATTCTTCTGGCTCCCTGAATCAAAACTTGAGCATCATCTTGGGCTCCTTTTTTTTTTTCTCACTGTCTATTTTATCAGACTTCCAAGCAAATCTACATCTTACGGCTGGAAAGGGCTTTGGTTGTCTGTCTTCCCCAAAGCACTCTGCACTTGTGCACTTTGTCTTCTCTTACACGCTGTGGTGATCTTTAAGGTGATAGATCTGTGACAAGTCCCATATGTCCTCATTATGTTCAGGCACAAGAACAGGCCCAGATTACTATCTAAGGTCCAGTCAACAAAATATCACAAGCCTGAGCACTTGAAGCTCAGAAGTTTCACCAGCCCTGATTAGGAACTTCAAGTAGTGGACTGGGCTCAGGAAGGAATGAGGGAAAAAGGTTGCTATTACTAAGATGATTAAAGCAGTTGTAATGTCTGTCCTTTCCAGGTGTAGACAGAGTGAAGTTATTTTTAAAATGTCTTACTTGATTGGTTAATATCAGTCCATTTTCATAGTGTCTCAGCATGTTCTGTGCTAATAATAATCTGACTCTGACTAAATTGTTGTAGAAATTATGTTTTTTGCTCAAAACTCACCAGAGAAAGAATCTGTCTCATATTAGTGTCTGGTGACAAACACATGTTTTTACTATGTAGATAAAAAGCATAAAATGATAACCTAAATCACTGCCAAAGAGAGAATAACATGCACCGGGGTCAAGTATGCCAAAGGTCAAATCCCTACTTTGTTCCCTACTAGCATCTAAGGAACATGTTGTATGGCTTACTTTCTATGAGACCCAGTTATTACTTCTATATAATAGGGCTTGGTGTGGCAAGATGGCATAGCAGGTAAAGCACTTGTTCCTAAACATGGGACCCTGGAAGTTGATACCCAGAATCCGCATTTTGGAAGAAGGAAAGATATTGCTACAAGTTGTTCTCTGACCTTACATGCCTGCTGTGGTGCATACCCACATACTCACAACACACATATACATCCATACACGTAGAGAGATACATGTCGTAATAAATAATAATAATAATAAAGATAATAACATAATTAAAATGGTGCTAGTAATGTTATCGAGTTATTAATTTTACAATATCGATTTAATAGTGTAAAAATAGCAGACAGATGACTTGACTTCTGTTGTTCCTATCGTAGGACCTAAGATGTGGTGCCTCTCTGCGTTTATGGATAAGGCATGTGCGCGCTAACTGAACATACTCCAACTACGGTAAAACTACGACACATCCACTGTTTGTTTATTTTGTTGTCTTGACTGCTTATGCTTGATTTTGCTTCACTTACAGTGCCCATGAATATCAGCCCATACTCCTTAGGGGACTTACTCTCTTAGGATTTTCTCAAAGAGACCAAAACAGCTTCATCCTTAATATCATTTAGGATAAGAAGAAAGAATAGTTTGTTGGTTTTAAAATTGCTGGAATCTAATCAATAATTTTGTTAGTCATAAATCCAATAAACATTAGGTTAATTGCCTTGTTGCATAAAATTTACATGACACTCACCTTCTCAATATCTATTTTCAGGAAAGTTTATAGTGTCCTCATGTAGTGTAAAATAAAATCAGAAGATAAAATGATTGTTAAGAATGGGTTATATGATTTAGAAAGGAAGAAAATAATGAATTGTGAAGAAGACAAGATTAATGAAAAGAAACATAGAGCATGGGGAAGGGTTACTCCTTATGAATAAAGCTTTGTCTAGGAGGCCATGAAAAGCCTCACAAAACAGTTTGTTTTAATATAGGTATGAAGTGATATATAAATTATGTAAATAATTTGGTAAGAGAATGGTTTGAGAAGTTGCAACTAAATTCGGGGATGTTATGAGTGAACTGAAAAAGAATGTGAGCCAAGTGAGGAGACAGACAGAAGAGTGAGAAACCAAGGCAAATGTCAGGGCACTGGAAAGAAGGTTTGTTGATCTTTGCCTGCCAGGATAAGGGCTTTAGTTTGAGCTTGGACCAAGATAGAAGGACACTGGAGGATATTCTTCTCAGGAAGTCACCCACAGTGTGTTCATTGTGACTTCTTTGGTCAAAGTATGTGGGAAAGTGAACACAGAGTTTGGATGGGTCTGAGCAGAACTGAGTTGCTAAGTTCAGAATTGTTAGATTTAACTGATTCTTTAATTAAGAGCAGAGCTGCTGTAATTTAGGTTCTTGATATTTAAAGTAAATCATAAGAGATTTCATAAATGTTAGACATTAAATTCTGAAGGAATTGAAGATGTTCCAAAACAACCTTAAATCTAGAATTGCCTATGTATGAGATGGGAAAGATGGGAGGAAGAAACAGTTTTATCCAAGAACTAAAGTATGTATGGGGGTAGGTTAAGTTGAGACATACAAAATAGAAATGTTGAGTTCATTGTTGAACACAATTGTCTGAATATACAGAAGCGTTCTATGCTGAAGGTACACACAGATACCTTTGTGATACTGTGGCATGTTTATAGAATTTAATTCATGACACATTTGCATTCTATATTACACAATCAAAATTTTTGCATTTGCAAGTAAGCATGTTAGCATTTCATTTATTCCTGGGTACATAACAAATAGATGTCTTATATTTTTCTATATGTAAGACTTCTCATAACCACACTTATTATTATCCAGATGGAAACAATTTCCATGCCCATCAGAGCTAGAAGGGATCATTGAATTCTCAACTAATCTATATAGTAGGATATGATTGTGATGGCTGATTTTGGTTGACAGCTTTATTTACCTGTCTAGAGGGAATGTCAATTGAAAAATTTTCCCCATCAGCTTGGCCTCTGGGTTTGTCTTTGGGGTGATTTCCTGATTGTTAATTGATGTGGGAGAATCCAGCCCAAAATAGGCAGTGTCATCTCTAGACAGGTAAGCCTGGGATGTATAAGAAAGATAGGTTTGTGAGCCAGTAAGCAGCTCTACTGAATGGACCCTGACTCTCCTTTTTGAGTTCCTATCTTTACCTCTTTCAATAACTGATAGACTCTTGCCTATAAGCAGAAGATGAAGAAATCTTTCCCTGCCAGCTTGATTTAAGTCATGGTGTTTACCACAGCAACAGGAAACCAAAGTGAAAAATTATATAGTAAAATTAGAGTAATTCAACTATATCCACCCACAGTGAGTATGTGTATGAGTAACATGGATGAGTCACCCACACACATATTGTTAAACTAAAGACAGATTCAGAATTACTGCTCTTTTCTATTTATGTAGAAAGGGAAAATTAATGTGAAAAGTGAAAATGGTTGTTACACCATTACTGGATAAGAAGTTGAAGAGCCACTTCTGGGTTTTGTTTTGTTTTTGTTTTTTAATCACAGGCCTCATTCTTAGTCTTAAAATCAGTCTTGATTTACCATGGTCA
>CABHPR010064036.1:0-12577 GCA_902168415.1 Peromyscus melanophrys
AAAAAAAAAAAAAAATCCCGACCCTCCAGTGAACGAGGTCTTCTTGCTACAATCTGGGGACACTGACTTTGTCATATATTTTGTTGGGCATGGGATGTTGAAATTGAAGGAAGGTCCCTGGCTCCAAGAAACAAAAGAGAGGTAAGGACTTAGGTCGTGGGCTAGAGAGTTTGGTTGGTAAAGTGCTTGCCAAGCAAGCATGAGGACCTGAATTTGCTGGCCAGACAGTCTAGCCAATTGGTGAAAAATCCTATCTTAAAAGATAAGGTACAAAGGGGCTAGAGAAATGGCTAGAGAGTACTTGCTGCTTTTGCAAAGTACCTGAATCAGATGCCAGCACCCACACTGGACAGCTCATAACTGCCTGTAACTCCATTTCCAGGGTATTGGGTGCTGTCTTCTGGCCTCTGCTGGCACTGGTATGTATGCTGTGCACATAAATTCATGCAGGTGTGCACATGTGCATACACACACACATAAATAAGTTTAAAACATATATAAGGTGGAGTGATGGCGCAGTGGTTAAGGACACTGATTAGTCTTCCAGAGGACTGGGATTCAATTTCCAGCACCCACATGACAGCTCAAAATTGTCTGTAACTCCAGTTCCAGGGGATCCCACATCCTCTTCTGGCCTCCATGGGTTCTACATGCACATGATGCACAGACATGCATGCAGGCAAAATACTCATACACATAAAATGTGATAAATAAAATATGAAAAAAAGAAAGAAAAGGTGGAGGATGGTTGAGAAAGGTGGAGGATGATTGAGGAAAACACCTGATGTTGATCTCTGGTCTCCATATACATACAAACACATGTGTACCATCATGCATACATGCACACACACATATACTCATCTACTCCTCCTCCTCCTCCTCCTCCTCCTCCTCCTCCTCACACACACACACACACACACCCCAAAGTGAATGGCCCTTGAGGAACAACAGCTGAGGTGTCCTTTGGCCTCCACATGCACGAACATCCTTGCCTGCATGCACATCTGCACACATACACTCAAGTTAAGGAATAGTAAGATGCAAACTGCTAAGACTCAATCTTCTCCTATCCTGGACTTGGGGTTTATTTTCCATAAGAACCCTCATTGTACAGCAGCTACCTACTTTTACCACTTTTCTGTGGATGGGGAAGAAGCTGTTTTTGTGAGCATTTACTATGTGCCAGGTGCTCCTGTGACCTGCCTCATTCCACTCTTACCACTTGCTGTGAGAAGACCTTGCTCCTGTTCACAGCTGACAGCACCCAACAAAGGGAGGCGACCGACCTCCTGGCCAAGAGTTTCTGTGCTCTTCCCATAGCCCCACCCTGCTTCCTCTGTTCCTCTAGGGACAGGGACCCATGCTGCTTTGGGAGCTCAGAAGAGCTGGAACACTTCTCTGCAGAGGATCTTCATGTCAGGATATCGGCAGTCAAGGACTTACACTGTCCTCTGGGTTACAGAGCATCCTCCATGAAGAGAATGGGCGGACCAGGGGCTGGTGGCCTGGATGGAGATGAAAAGACCTTGAATGTAGTGTCCCCGCCCCTGCCCTCTGGGCTGACAGCTATTTCCTCCTTCAGCTCACTCCTCTCCTGCCACTTGCCTGGTGCCTAGTCCTGCTGCTTTCAGGAGCTGCCAGACTCCCTGGCTCAAGCCTGTGCTCACTCTGTGGCTAGGTAAGGAGTCAGTCCCAGGGGCTGGGCAGCCTTGGTGCCCTCTCAGGACTAGATAGAGGGCTGCTCCTAGCTAGGATGACAGGGGATGAGCTTAAGAGTCTGGGGAGGGCTGATACCCAGAAGGAATGCTAGCTAGATGGCAGACACAATGGTGAGCTGTCCAGTCATAGCCACCATCCAGACAATCTCAGGTGTGGGGACAGGATCACACAGTAAGCTTAGAGAAACTGACAAGTCACCCAGCTGGAAGCTGAGGAACTGGGGTCTAAGCTCAGGGCTTTGCAAGCTGGGGTTCCCACTACAGCAGGATCCTGGCTGCTGGGCACTCCAGGATCATGGGTCTTGAAGATGTCTCCATACAGCCCGAGGGATCAGACTGGGTGGTTCCCAAGAGTGCAGCCGCAGCATCCTCTGAGCATCCCACATGATGTGGACACTGCAGCTGACAGGGACTGTCTCAGGGCAGAGAGAGTGGTTCACACCTGCCTGCTGGGAGGAGAGCCTCAGTCTCCCTCCACAGCACTGGCCCAGCTGCTGTGCCTCTCTAAACCTCAGTTTCCCCTTCTGAAAAGCTACTCTCAGTGGATTAATATGAGTGTAACTGCTCCGCAGATGCCAAAGCTTAGAAAGTAGGATCAGGAAGAATTCAGAGGTCGCAGGTCTGCCTGGCCACTGACCTACCTTCAGGAGGCATTCTGTCAGGGAAATTCTAGCTTGGTGTCCCAGAACCCTACCCTAGGTGGTCCCCGGAACGGAGTAGATTTTTCCATTCTGGCCACTCTTTCTGTTGGGAAGAGGAGTTCTGAAATCCCCGGCACCCCCTCCTCTTTCCTTCTCCCCCTCTATCATCACTTGCAAAGCTGGAGAAATGGCGGGCTGAGGACTGAACAGTCCCTCTTCCATATGGCTGTGGTGCGTGGCTCAACAAGTACTTTAAACACTTGGGTCTCAGTTTTCTCATCTGAACAATGAGATGGAGAGAGTTCTGGCACATTCTTCCAGAACTGAGAAAAAGCATCGGTTAGAGGATCTACTACATTCCCTGGAGGGTCATGGGTGCTTGGCACAACCTGAGTTCCCACACCATGCTTTCATTTCCTCCCTGCTGCAGAGAGTATAAAGTCCGATTCCCTCAGCCCTCCCTGACCTCAGCTTCATTACAGGGCCCTGGGGTTCTGCATGAGGCTGTGAGCATGCATAGAACCTGGCTTTTCCAGAGCACCTGAGTCATTGCTCAGTATGGCTACTGGCCCAGTGTGGGTGAATGGGGATGGGTTTCCTGGGGTAGACAGGACTGTCACTGACCTCCCTGGGTCCCCAGTAACACCATGTGATAGTTCCTCCAGCCGGGTCTCACGCTTGTCTCTCTTATCTATTTCCTCTCCTTCTATCAGAGGAGAAGCCAGCTCCCCTTATCTCACTCAATCTGCACACCCAAGAAGTCACCTCTGAGACCAAGAGCGGCTCTCTAGGAAGAACTGCAGCAAGGTAAGGCCTGGAGTGTTGGGTGGTACAGACCCCCCCACCCCCTGCCCCATCTCATATGAGGGGCCACACCCATCCCTCTGTGTTCTCGGGACCAGGAAAATGAGTCCTGCCTGGTCTGACCTTTGTGATCTTGGACAGGTTCTTAACATTAATCACAATGGTATTGATACAGTGCCTGCTTCATGCTAGTTTCCTTATGTGTGTATATGTGTATGTATATGTATATGTGTGTGCGGAAGTCAGATGTCAACCTTGAGTGTTCCTTAGGAGCAGTCACCTTAAAAAAGATTTATTTTCTTTATTTTAAAGTATGTGTGTGTGTGTGCATATGAATGCAGGTATATGTGTGTGTCTGTATAAGTCAGATGTCAACCTTGAGTGATGTTGCTTAAGGAGCAGTCCACCTTAAAAATATTTTTATTATTTTAAAGTGTGTATGTGTGTGTATTTGGGGGTACATGTGTGAATGCAGGTGCGTACAGAGGCCAGAGGAATTGGATCTCCTGGAATTAAGTTATAAAGGTAATTGTGAGCTGCCCAACACAGGTACTGGGAATCAAACACTTGTCCCCCGGAGAAGCAGTATGTGCTTTTCTGTGGAGCCATCTCTCCAGTCCCCTACCTTGTCTTTTGAGTTAAGTTCTCTGGGACCTGGGTTAATGGATGAGTTTAGGCTGGCTGGTGAGTGAGCTCCTAGGATTCACCTGTCTTTACCTCTCCAGCACTGAGATTACAAGCATGTGCTACCATGCCCTACTTTATACCCGGGTGCTGGGATCAAACTCAGGTCCTCTTCTATTTTCCCACCCACCCAACACCCCTTTGAATAGTTCTCATTTTGTTGTTCCAGCTAGTCCTACAAGCTAGGGACTGTTGGGAGAGACACCCATGTTAGGAGGACACAGGCTCAGGAAGGCTACACTTGGCTTGCCCAAAACTGCATTGGGAGAGGAGGGCAGCTGGGGTGTCAGTGCCTTGCCTTGCTCAGCCTCATTGATCCCCAGTGTCCATTCTATGGCCAGGCATACTGGCAACTCTGAGATAGGTTCCTCTCTTGCCCAGGCTGCAGACTTCTGGTTTCCTGGTGCCAGGCTCAACCATCCTTTCTTCCACCTTGCCATGGCCAACGTCACTCTGAAGCCACTCTGTCCACTCTTAGAGGAGATGATCCAGCTTCCAAGCCACAGCAACTCTAGCATCCGCTATATTGACCACGTGTCGGTGCTGCTGCATGGGCTGGCTGCGCTGCTGGGTCTGGTGGAGAATGGACTCATCCTGTTTGTAGTGGGCTGTCGCATGCGCCAGACGGTGGTCACCACCTGGGTGCTGCACCTGGCTCTGTCTGACTTGCTAGCCGCCGCCTCCTTGCCCTTCTTCACCTACTTCCTGGCGGTGGGCCACTCGTGGGAGTTGGGTACCACCTTCTGCAAGTTTCACTCCTCTGTCTTCTTTCTTAACATGTTTGCCAGCGGCTTCCTGCTCAGCGCCATCAGCCTGGACCGCTGTCTGCAGGTGGTGCGGCCAGTGTGGGCCCAAAACCACCGCACGGTGGCGGTCGCGCACAGAGTCTGCCTGATGCTCTGGGCTCTGGCGGTGCTCAACACAGTACCCTACTTCGTGTTCAGGGACACCATCCCGAGACTGGACGGCCGCATCATGTGCTATTACAATATGCTGCTCTTGAACCCAGGGCCCAACCGCGACGCCACGTGCGACTACCGCCAGAAGGCCCTGGCAGTGAGCAAGTTCTTGCTGGCCTTCGTGGTGCCTCTGGCCATTATCGCCTTGAGCCACGTGGCCGTGAGCCTGCAACTGCGCCACCGCGGCCGCCAGAGGACAGGTCGCTTCGTGCGCCTGGTGGCGGCCATCGTGGCGGCCTTCGTGCTCTGCTGGGGACCCTACCATGTCTTTAGTTTGCTGGAGGCGAGAGCCCATGCTGTCACCACGCTACGGCAGCTCGCGTCACGCGGGCTGCCCTTCGTCACCAGTTTGGCTTTCTTCAATAGCGTGGTCAATCCGCTGCTTTACGTGCTCACCTGTCCGGACATGATGCACAAACTGCGGCGCTCGCTGCGTGCCGTGTTTGAAAGCGTGCTGGTGGAGGACAGCGACTTGAGTGGTGGGTCTGGCAGCCGCCGCCGCCGTGCCTCCTCCACTGCCACAACCTCCACCCTCCTGCTGGCTGGCCGCCTTCCCAGGCTGCATCCTGCACGTTTGATCAGCTGGATGCGGGGTGGTGGTGCAGAGCCCCAGCGGAGGGTCCCAGTGCAGGCCCCAAAGCGAGGCTCACTGAACCACGCGCTGAGCTCCACCTCTGATTAGACCAGCACAGCCAGGATGGCATGCCAACACACCCCTGGTATCTAGCCATACCCCGTTGAAAATGTACATAGCCAATGCTAGGCCCAGGTTGTAGAGAGTCCACGTAACCAGCTTGAGGAGGATGACTTTATCTTCAGGAGCAAAGTGAATTGAAAGCAGTCTTTCCTAAACACTTTAATCTTGCAGTATCAAGCTGGGAGAGGATCAGCAAGGCGCAGAAGTGGCCTTTGGAGGAGCTACCTGGTTCCTGACTGCTGGCCTCAAGGCTTTCACCACCCCACCCCACACCCCTCCCCGAGACAGGGTTTCTTTGTAGTTTTGGTACCTGTCCTGGATCTCGCTCTGTAGACTAGGCTGGTCTCAAACTCACAGAGATCCGCCTGGCTCTGCCTCCCAAGTGCTGGGATTAAAGGGTGTGTCACCACTGCTCAGCAACTTTTACACTTTTAAGAAGTGTAAGTACTTGAACTGCCTAGGGATCTTGCTAGGGTAACCGATGAGGGTGGGGATGAGATTTTGTACTTCTAATACCTCTCAGGCAGCTGGCCTAAGGACAACTGGAGTCACACAGGTTAAACTCACAGCCTGCACCTCCCAAGGTGCTGCTTTGTGAATGGGGAGGAGATTCTGCCAATGGATAGTGTATATGGAGGTACAGTGGGAGGAAAGGGTTGAGAAGCAGTTTCTAGCCCACCACCTTCACTTTTAATCCCCCAGTTGGCCTCTGAGACAGTGCTTTTATCACATAAGCTTGCTGCTTGTGTGGTACGTGTGTCAACTCCAGCTCAGGGCTCTTTACCGCCCAGTTTCAGAGCTGCTGCTGCCAGAGGCTGCACTCCAGCCTTCAGCATCACAAGTTCAATTCTACCCAGCGAACATCCTCCAACCACCCTCAGTATTACAGCTGCCTCAAGGACTGGGCCCGGCAGCTATCACTTCCAACCCACAGGTAGGAGGGGCACCTTGCATCAGCCATGGACCTTCCACCACACTACATCTAATGTCTTCCCCACCATGGATGGACTGCAAGACAGCTGGCTGTGACTCATCTCTACATTCCAGGGGAAGAGGATGATGTCAGTAACTGGTGGATGTGAAGAGCAGAGATGAGACATTCTCAGGATTTCCTGAACCACTTAAGGCCAGGCTGGCTGTCAGTTCTCAGTGCCAAGCAGGCCTCAAGTCCGTGGCAGGTTCTTCTCAAACCGGAGAGTAAACTGTCACTCTTCACTCCCTCCTGCTCTACTCAGAGCGGCACACCATACCTGTCACACCATGCATTTTAATGGTTTATTATAAGAATGAAAGCCCAATGAGGCAGGGACTTGTGTCCTTCTGGAAGCCTAGACTGTACTTGTGCAGACATCAAGAAACACTTCTGTGAAAGACCAGGTGGGCACGGCTCAAGTCCTAAGGCTTCTACAGTCCAGTGTGGGAAAGGGGTGCCAGAGAGGAACTCAGTTCCCTGCAACCTCCTCGCTTTACAGGGAGGGGGTAGCTTCAGTCAGCAGAGGGGACAGATTCAGCAGAATTCACAAGTGGCCAAGGTGGCTGGCCTTTGGGAAAATGGAGGAGCTGACTTCTGACAGCAGGCCTCCAGGTGTAGGCTAGACTCAGGACCCTGAGACAGGGAGTTAGTTACTAGATCACTGGGAACAAGAAATCAGTCAAGATCTTTTTTTGTTGTTTGACAGGGCTTCTCTGTAGCCCTAGCAGTCCTGGAACTCATTCCATAGACCAGGTTGGCTTCAAACTCAGAGATCTGCCTGTCTCTGCCTCTCAAGTGCTGGGATTAAAGGCATGTGCCACCACTGCCCAGCAACAGTTCAAGATCTTAAGGCACTCTGGAAAAGACCTGAAAGGAGGTGGAGACAGTTAAATCTCTCCTGAGACCCTGTGAGGTTCTGGGTTCCCTCAGGGCTGTGGTCCCTGTCTTAATGCAACAGAGTTGATGTGCTGGCCCCAGGAGAGGTCTGACAGTGGCCTGAGAGGTGGCTTGTTTGCTGTGGCTCTTGGCTTGTGCAGGCCTCCAGGTTTCCTGAGCTCAGACATTGGCTACAGGCCTCTGGGGTGGCTGCTTCTGGAGCAAGGCCAGGGTGTCTCTCTTCTCAATGGAGCGCAGCTGCTTCTTCTTCGCCTTCTTGAGCTTGGCGGGGTTTCGGATCTGGGGATGGGGGAAATAGGAGGCATTAGTGTAGTGGACAACCCTACACCTGTCTCTGGGGAAAAGGAAGGCTGGCACCCAGGACTGCAGCAGGCCAGTGGACCATGTAAAGCAGGGAACCCAAGCACCTTAAAGGCTTTCACCTGGCCACAGCCTGCATCTCTTGGATGGGTGTACTCACCACTTGGACAATCTCAGCCTTTCGTTCATTCTCTAGGCGGCGTCTCAGGTTTTCAGCCCGGCGCTCTTTCTTCTCCTAAACACACAGAAGGGGAACTCAGGCTAGGAGCTGAGGGGCCCTGGGATCCCAAGCCCCTGGTGAGTAAGAATTGGCACAACCAGAAGAAACCTGCTTGGACTCCAGGTTGTTCCTAGTGGGGAGGGGTGGAGGCCTAGGCACTTCTGGGGAAGAACAATGGGGCACAATGCCTATGTTGTGGGCCTGGAGCTGAGGCCCACTGTGGCAAGAGTACCTGGCTCCAAATTAGAAAGAAGGTGGGTAAACAGATACCTGAGGGCAGGGGCTTACACAGACGACTGTGTGGGCCAAGATGTAGGTGCCTTCCCACCCAGAAGTCACATGCAGGCAGAATGGCCCCTTGGACCATCCTATGCCCTAGCTGCCAGGGAGAGGGGTAGGCTGGTTCTCTCCTTCATGCTATTTTCCCAGGTTTCCTTCTGCCCACGTACCAGAATGAGAACACAAGGACAGGATATAGCTAGGCTCTGTACCTGGTCCCAGGCAGGGTTGGGCAGGTTGAGCTGTCAAAAGGCTCTGAAGGAACCTGGTCCAGCTTGAGTTTTCATTCTGCTATTTTCTAATTAGGTTATTGTGGCCGAGCCTGCCTCCACTTCCTCACCTTTACAGTAAAGTTGACCACAGGACCTACCTCACCAGACTGACGTGCGACCTAAGTGTGACTAAGGCTTGGAATAATGCCAGGTCCCTGGGGGTGGGAAGTCCAGGGATTACCGTACCCTAACAGGGCTAGGACAGGGATGGTGGCTCCAACATTAAATGCTATGTGGTCAAGGCCTTTTGTGGCTTTGGTAACTTTGAGTCATTGGGGTAGCCTGGGTCCTTGGAGGAAGTGACCTTTGCTCCTATGTATTAGGAGGAAGGCTAGGAGGATGCACCTCTCCAGTTGCTCATGAGATAGCAACTGTTTTGCCCAAGAGGGATCTAAGGCTGCACAAGAAGAGAGGGAGGCCTCAGTAACAGACAGATCTGGAGTGACTCAAAGCAAGATGGAGGATGCCTTAGTGACGGGCCATCTCTCTTCTCAGCGGCCAAGCTTGGACCACAGATCTGAGACATGTCGTTTGACTCTGGATCAGTGCTCCTTCTACACCTGGGGCTCATCAAACTAGCAGTAATTTGGTCCTGGGGACAGTGCTGCTGAACAACCCAACATGACCTTGCTTCCTCAGTACTGCTAGTTGAAGGGACACTGGGACTCTTTCCAAGGCTTCCTGGAGGCTGAAGGTGTTGGAAATAAGCCTCTGTGGTGCTGGAACCCAAGGCCTTGTGTATGCCAGTCAAGTGCTCTACCACTGAGCTATGTCCCTAGCTCACGGGCATGAACCTTTAACAAGGACATTTTTGGTTATGAGCTGGGGGCCAGGGAAGTGAATCGAAAGGAAAGTGCAGGAACCACCCATGGGCTGGTGTGTAGGCGTATCTTCTAGAGTGACAGCAACAAATTTGGGACAAGCTTTTCCCTCATAAGCAGGTCTCAGAGAGGGGTTGACTCCACCACACTGAATACTCCTGCCACCAAGATGGCTTGCTGGCCTTCATCTTGGGCTCCTCAATCTACTTCCAGGTCTCTTGCATGTCCTTGAGCCAGAGGTTTAGCTGAATGGTAGAGTGGGAACCCTACCACGGCCCTAGACTACTCTTCCTGCCCCTGGAGCCCTCATGCCCAGGGCTCTGACCAAGTCGTACTCCACAGCCCAGGTCTGTTACAGCACACATGTATTTGGCCTCTGTGATCCAGATGTGGCCAGATGTCCATTACCTGCCGGCGTCTCTGTTTCTCCTCTTCTAGGTGCCGGGCGAAGTCCTTGGCCAGCTTCCTCTCCTGTCGCTCCTTCATTTTCCGCTGCCAGGAGGTACGCAGGGGCTTGTCCTGAACCATCTGGGAGAACCTTGGCAGGAGAGGAGGCACTTAGGGGACCTCTGAGGTACTGCCTTCACACCCTGCTCTCACTGGGCTCTGGGTCTGCTTCCCGTCCCCTGCCTGCCTGGACCTTGCTTTCTATAAAAACTTAGGATGGAACAGGCCGCTAAGCATGTGGCTATACGGAAGCATATGGCTCTAACTCTGAGATAGGCTTGTGCTTTCCATTCTAGAGGAACAAACCAAGACTCTGAGTCCTCACATTCCTAAGTATATGCTGGGTCTTGAACCTTTCTGTACCCATATGGCCTCAGCTGTGAAGTTTTGTTGCCACCAAACCTGGTAACCTGTGAGTGAATGCCTCTGAAAATGAGGTGCTCACTCCCTAGATGGGTATGGCTTTACTTCCAAACAGCAAGAACAGGGGGCTTTTCTGTAACAATTCTGATTCTTTCCCAGCTTTGGGGGTGTGTGCGTATGAAGGTAGTGGAAAGGGATTAGGAGATTTCTGAGAAGTCCGGCTTTTCTGGAGAGTCCAATGTTCTTAAGAGCCATAGAAGAATGGAGATGACTTCTGTTAGAACATATTTAGGGTGTGCTTAAAACATGCTAGGAGGGTAAAATGCAGGGAAATGAAGCTGGGCCAGGAAATGCTGGTAACTGTTGAAACTGGTGATGAGACTCATAAAACTCAACTCTTTCCTTTTCTGTATGCTTCACAAATTCTGTGATAAAGAGCAGAAATAAAATGAAGACAAGCCTCCATGTGTGGTTTCTCCTCCATTACTTGTTGCTGGGTGTCCTATGGGGCTGTGCTTTCCCACAACTAAGGCTCCTCAGAAGATCCTTGCACAGTGCCCTTCTGCTTCCTACACTGGGCCCTCGACACCTGCAGGAGTTCCCATTGCCTGTCTGTCATAGGGTATCTTGAGGCAACCCTGCCTCTGGAGGTCTGGGTGCATGCTGGGCAGTCTGTTCCTGACCAGATGAAAGACAACACTGCTTTTCTGAGCTGTCTGTTCCCTTCCTAGGAGTCTGGCACAGTCTAGAACTTTGCCCCATGCTCATTCATAAGCAGTCTGCACTGTTAACTTCTGATACCCTCCCCTGCCAGGTCCCCAAAGGCTTGCTCAAGATTCCGCTCTCTAAAAACAGAGCAGTGAGTGTGTTGTGGACTTCCTTCCTACCGTTAAAAATTGGGATATGAGAATCCTGAATGCACAAGATGATGGAAGCCTGGAGAAGTCAGACCACAGACATGATGCTGTAAGAGAATGTTGTATCGTGGAAACGGTCCACATCTAGCCTGTCCTGTAAGGGACTTTCCCCACAGCAGAAATTTCAACTGAACTCCACTTCTCTTTCCCTACTGCCTAAATGATGCCTTTTCCACATAGGCCTCTTCATTCCTTCTCCCAAAGATAGGAACTGAGCATTTATGATGCCCCAGAACTGAAAGGACAAGGAAGACTTCATGTCTTAAGAAGGCTGCAACCGGAGTCAAGTCAGATCCACAGAAGCAGGGTGATGGGTTCTGATCACCTGCTTTGTAATCCAATCTGTGCTCACATCCTGTGTCTCATTTAGCCTCCCTGGGCCTTGGTTTCCTCAGATGTACAACATCAATAACAGTAACACTTTCTCCAAAGGGCAGAGGGAAAGATTACATGTGCTGCTGGGTGGGAAAGACTCTCCCTTTGGTCAGTCCCTATTGAAGAGACACATAACCTGTTTCTAGTGATGTATTTTATCAAAGACAATAACTAGCAGACAACAGTGGAAAGGATTTCACTGCATTCAAGTAATGGGCGCCTTTCTTGCTCTGCCTCCCTCACCAGATGTGGCAGACAAAGTAAATATTTTTGGAACCAACTCTGAACTCTGGACAAAGAGGATGGAAGGGTCGGGTGTGGTGGCACATGCCTTCCAGCACGAGGGAGGCCGACGCAGGCAGATCTCTGTGAATTCCAGGACAGCTAAATACTGAGACCCTGTCTCAAAGAAAAAAAAAAAAAGGATGGAAAGCAAGTTCAAAAGAAGCCCGCCGAGGGCAGAGAAATGACCACTGAGGGTCTCCATCCCCAACTTCAGGGCATCTGGCATTCTGATTATGGCTGTTAACTTCACTCGAGTGAGCTCTTTCCAACCCTGGGATTGCATTCGGGTGAAGGCGGGGTCCAAACACACGGAGAGCCCTACCTACCGTCCATGCTACCCCCCCCACCTTTACCTCTTCTTGGAGCGGTCTTTCCACACACGCCCGGATTTGGGCTTCCCCTTCGGGATTACAGGAAGCTCCTCCTTCTCCTTCAATTTCTTGGGCGCCGGGGTCTGGGGAGAAGATATAACTCGCTTCTTTATGTTGAGGCCCCCTGTCACCGTCTGGCCAGCCGGAGGTAGCCTGCTTGGTTCCTGCGGGCGCTCTGGGGAGCTGGGTGCCTGGGCTGTCAGCTCCTGTACTGGCTGAGAGGGCTCGGGACCCGGTGCTTGCTGGCCCGGGCAGGGCTCCGGGGATACTGGGACCAACTCCTCCTTAGCTTGGACCACCTCTGAGTCCAGTTCTCCCGGTGTGGCAGAGCATTTGGATGACTCCTCTTGCTGGGGGGATTCCGGACTCGATTCTGTCTGTCCTGCAGGTGACACCAGGCCCAGATCTTGCAGAGGTTGGAGGGACCCGGGGTCAGGCTCTGGCTGCCTTTTCGGGGACCCAAAGCCTGCATCCTGTTTCAGACAGGGTGATCCCGGGGTTGTCTCCGGCTCAGGCTGGGGAGACGCAAGGTCCAGAGGCTGCACTCCCGGAGA
>CABHPR010064044.1:0-12196 GCA_902168415.1 Peromyscus melanophrys
ATAATTGGTAAAGCTCAAGAAAAGACTTTCAGGGACTAATTTAGACTAATAAACTGTCTATCTCTAAGCTGAAGTGGGGGAGCTTTGTGTTTGACAACAAAAGCCTGTTGTAACTGAGACATACTACACCCTTTTCAAAGGACTGGTTTAAAACATTGATCCGCATCGCCTTTCTCTCTGTGAATAGGATCCTTACCCCCAAACTCTGTAGAAGCACAACTAGATTCCATTGCCTTAAATATTAAAACCTATGCCTGCTCAATTCCAAGGTGACCCTGCCCCTTCTGGATGGAATCAATCCATCAGGCCCATTTACTACCCCCTGGCTGTGACTGAGTTATTGCTTTCTTCTCATCCCCAAGGTATATGGCACTAAAATTCTAGCATTTGTCAGGTCAGTTCCCTGCCATCCTTTGGGGGTGATCTCTATGTATTTTCTATTTTCTCTTCATATCACAGATTCCATGAAAGATAGTCCAGAGCAAAACTTCAGAATACATAATGTAGCTAGAACTGTGTGGTAGGGCAGTGGGCGTGGGGGGCTGGTTGTTGTGGAATATTGGTTTAAGATGTGTTATGTTTGTTTATGCTGTGGAATATTTGTTTAATAATTGAAAGATATGTTAACAGCATTCCTTTATGTTGCATTTGTTTAACTCTGCTAAGCTGTGTTACTGTGCCTGTCTAAAATGCCCAATTGGTCTAATAAAGAGCTGAATGGCCAATAGGCAGGCAGAAGAAAGGGACAGGAGGGGCTGCCAGGCAGAGAGAATGAATAGGAGGAGAAATCTAATGAAGAAGGAAAAGTGAGAAAAAAAGTAAAGGAGAGGAGGGCGTCAGGGGCCAGCCACACAGCTACACAACCAGGCACGGAATAAGAAGGAAAGGAAGGTATATAGAAGAGAGAAAGGTGAAGCTCAGAGGCAAAAGGTAGACAGGGTAATTTAAGAAGCACTACCTAGATACAAGCCAAGCTAAGGCTGGGCATTCATAAGTAAGAATAAGTCTCCGTGTATTTATTTGGGAGCTGGGTGGTGGGCCCCAAAGAGTTAAAAAACAACAACAACAAAGAAAAAACCCGCTGCAGCTGGTATGAGCTATATTTGGTACCAGGAGGAGCTCAAGGGTTGAAAGGACAAAGTAACTTCTGAATATGGAGTAAGGCATGAGTTCTGACTTAAAAGGGAAAGCAAGACGTCGTTCAAAGTTCTATTTTCAAGTGATCTTCTGGCTTTCCATATCTGTGTGTATTTAACTGGGTTATATTGAAGTCTGCGCAAAAGGAAAGGGAATCATCCAGAGACCTCTGTGCAATGAAATTAGAGACTACTTATTGAACACCTACCACTAGTTGGATATATGGTGTAAGATTTTAAGTTTTTTGATTCTAGGTCTTTGCCCTGACCATTAGGAGCTTTGTTAGGGAGGTCCAATACAGTTAAAATCACAAAAATTATTTAAATCTGCAGTCAACATTGGGTGATATCATTGGTGGTAGTTAAGCCAGCTCTTACTGGCTGCAAGAAGTCTTATTAGACTTTCTTATTATTATATTTTCTTACATAATAATTATATATATATATTTATTATACTTTCTTATTGTACTTTCCAGAATTTTGAGAGTTAAACTTACTAGTAATTGGAAATTGACTTGAGTGAGGGTGTTTACAGCATGAAAATTGATACATGCTACACATTCATCTTATTTTTTCTTTAGAACTGGTTCCTAAGTGTTTGTAGATACACCATTGTCCCTATGGTGGAACCATATCATTTCCCATTTAAACTTAGACAACTTATAGTAGAAACTGCACACTTATATTATAGCTGGACAGTTAACTTGAACCAGAAAACACAATCACTTTAAGTATGCTAGTTGTAATGTCCCTTTCATGTTGAGTCAGTCAAGGCTAAAAGAATTTAAGTAAATACCTCAAAATTATTCTTGTTAATTGAATTAATAGATCAGGTTTGAGGTCAATATGATGAGCCTACAGCTCAGTGGCAACTCTTGAAATATTATTGGGTAGCACAAGATAAAAGTGTAGAGACTTATAAAGCAGATCCTTATTTATTTAAGTCAATTTATAGGTCAAGGGGAGCCTAAAACAGTGAATCTAGATATAATTTACTCAAACATATTTCTCATGATTATACATTGTTATAGAAACATACGACATAAAGAGACAATTATTAAAGACAGAACAATCAGAGAACAAATGTCACAACAGAAGATGGTTTGTGTAACACAGCTTTGTGTGTAACGGCAGATCTACTCACACTTGATGTTTAGGAGAGTTTCAAAACTTACCTGGGTATTGTTTGGTGTTTGTTCATCGGGTTAGCTGAGATAGATGGTCGGGGGAGCCTTTCTCCTAATATTCTTTAGTCTATTCTTTAATGTATCAGACCCAGGCACATTTCAAACTCACCCCCTCACTCTACAACTTACTCAATGCTTCCCCAGTTCTCAGTTCCTTCTTCAGAGAGAAAAATTAAGGCTGGAAGTCTTGATCAGAACTCTTCACATAGGCACATCCCGTTTCCCATCTCCCTGTTCACCTGTGGGGCCACTCCCCTTCCATCTCAGTCACCTCTTCCTTTCAGGCCTTGAATTACATGCATCTGTAAAATTGTGAAATTGCACATTGAGCCATCATCACATCCAGGATCAGCTAGAGTTCACACAAGCGCTCACATGGTTTCTTTAATGTATAACCCATCTGTCGAATAACTGACTTTGCTATTATGATGAGGTGCATGAATGAATTGATTTTGCTATTATGGTAAGGTGCATGAATGAATCTGTGTTAGGAAAATGCAGATTGCTAGTGAGGAAACTCTAAGAAAATAGGACAAGAATTCCTGTGACCTCGGCTCTCCAAGGCACAAATTTATTCTTGAGATGTGTTTTTGTGCCCCTCCCAGATGTAGTAAGTATGAGTAGGTTTACTTCAGATTGTCTATCTGTCTATCTATCTATCTATCTATCTATCTATCTATCTATCTATCTATCTATCATCTATGTATCTATCTATGTATCTATCTGTCTATCTATCTATCTATCATCTATCTATCTATCTATCTATCTATCTATCTATCTATCTATCTATCTATCTATCTATCTATCTATGTTTCCAAGCATGGCTTGTCTTTGTGACTGTATATAGCCTAGAGTCACATGATCATGCCTTGCCCTCATCACTATGTACAACTTGGACTCACGTGAAATTTGCTCGTATGACCTTGCTTAACCCTCAGAACGTAAATTGTCTGATGCCCTGAATAAAGTCTGCTATTGCATGAGACTTTAGTCTGCTTCGTCTAAATTTTTCCTTTTTAAATTACATGTGTTACTCACGGCAGCCAGAATTAAACTTGGGAGATTTCTCAGAGCAGGTAGTTAAGCCTGCTTACTGTCCTTGCAAAGGACATAAGTTCAGTTTTCAGCGCCCGTGTCTGGTGGCTCACAAACACCTGTGACACCAGTTCTAGTGGCTCCGTCATCATCTTCTGGCCTCTGCAGATAACCCCACTTATATGCACATACCCCCACATAGACATAACATTCATACACACAACTAAACATCAAAAAAAAATCTTTTAAAGAGAAGAGGACATTTCTCCCTGGGTCTCATTCTCTTCCTCTTTGGCTTCTGGAAGGTGAAGCAGACATTGCTAGAGCAGAGATGACCAGCGACTGACTAGCTGTCTTCCCCGAGCAGCTTGTTTAAGGCCGCCATTGTCCTCTACGCAAAGGAGCGCACCTCTGAAAAGACCAGTCCATATACCCCAGCTTTTCCTTGGGCCTTGGTGTCTGCTGATGGTCTTGTCAGTTCTTCGTGTGCTCTGATCATTTGCAGGCCTTGGGATCATGGCACCATTTTGAGTCTAGGAATGTTTATAATCTTTCCCTGCCAAGTCAAGGAAATGATTCAGCGTTATGTGATAGAGATTATAGTGATACGGTCTCATACTCTGGAACAGGAACAGCCTGTGGTGACCACAGCATCAGAAATAGCTCCTCTTTCCCCCTACGGCTGTGTGTTTTTACCTTATTTGAAATGAATAGTTGAGGCAGTGGTATTTTCCTTCCTTTTGGAAAAATTTCACTGTATTATAGGAGAAAAGAAGGTTCTTCTTGTCTCAATGTTGGATGAAGCTTCAAACCTTAAAATTAAGTTGCTTCTAGTTACCCTCAAAATCACGTGCTGGGCAAGAGAGCCCAGAAAGTATTCCCAGGGGAGGAGTCAGGGCCTTTCAGGAACGAGACACTTTTTTTATGTATCTTGCAGAGATTGGACATGCCAACATCACAGCCTAGCAATCCTGAAATAGAAAAAAATCCAATTACACACTTTTAAATTAGTGTACATATCAATTACACAGAATAATGGGTTTCATTATGACATCGTCATACATGTGTATAAGGCCTTTTATTCAAATTTACTTCTACACGCCTTACAGATGCCCTTGCTCTCTCCCTGCTAGTCTTCTTCCTATTCCCTAATAATCCCTTTCTACTTTCATGTCTTGTTTATTTATTTAATTTTTATTTGATAATTGTACACAATGTATTTTGATCATACATACTACCAAACCACCTCCAGCTCCTCCCAGCTTCCTCCCAAGTTTCTTCCCTACTTTGGGTGCTCCTCTTTCTTCTTATTATTGTTTTTATTTTTAATTAAAATATAATTGCATCACTTTCTCCTTCCCTTTCCTCCCTCCAAGACCCTCCCAAGTCCTTCCTTTCAACTTCTTCCATGTTTCCCCACTCTCAAAATGATAGCCCCATGTCCATGGTTGTACATGTGCAGAGACATATATACAAGCACATATATTTTCACAAATATATAATGAGAACTTGCTGGGTCCTTTGGTCTCAAGGCTCCATAGATCTTATCCTTCTACCCACAGGTGAGTGTGTCTCTCACCCCTCATCAAAGAAGCCTCTCTATGCAGTCAATGGAGACCGTCACAGAAAACCACAAGTGGATACAATGTAGAGATCAACAGATTATTGTGGGGGAGTCCAGCCCTGAAGCATAAATCTACATAACAGCGCCTGCATCTGTGGCTCGTGGCTCGTGTAAGCGGGAGGGGGGGGGACGACAGAAAGAGCGTAAGTGCCAGTGAACCAGGAAATCAGTTGTGAAAGAGGCTCTCCTAGTAATGTCTGCATAAACAAGATCTGAACAAGGGCAGTATGAATAGAGATGCTAGCATCTCATGGGGTCATATCTCTAGATAAGGAACTACCAGAAACTGATGACTGCTGAAAGATGGAGAGAATTGCCTCTCCCAGGGATGAGCCCTCTCATTGGTTAGCCAGTAATACACATTGTTCCAATGAACCAAATCCAAGTTTAGTGCTTATCAAATGCAAGTGAGTATAAAGCCAGTCCCTGGGGTGTGGTCAACCTGCTAGGGTACCTTAGTAACTGTTCTACTATTGTAAAGAGACACGACGGCCAAGGCAACTCTTACAAAAGAAACAATTTAATTGGGACTTCTTTACAATTTTATAGGGTTAACCCATGATTATCATGGCATGAAGCAGACAGGCATGGCACTGGAACAATTACCTGAGAGCTTTCTGACCTGATCCATAGGCAGCAGACTGAGAGAAAGAGAGACCCTGGGTCTGGTGTGGGTTTTTGAAACTTCAAAGCCCACCCCTGGACATACCTCCTCCAACCTCCTCCAACAAGGTAACACCTGTAGTCCTTCTAAACAGTTCATAAACTGGGGACTAAGCATGCAAATATATGAGCCTATGGGGGACATTTTCATTCAAACCACCACACAGGGGTTCACATCTCTGAAGAAAATGAACTTTCTTTCTTTTTTTTCCTTACAGTTCCACATATGTGGAAAGATGTGGAGTACTCGTCTTTGTAAGTACGGCCTGCTCCACTTAACAGAGAGAAAACTAGTATGGAGGTTCCTCACAAAGCTAAAAATAGATCGATCACCTGATCCAGCTATACTATTCCTGGATGCATACCCAAGGATTCACAGTTAGCACATGATAGACCTGCTGGCAAACCCGTATCTCTTGCAGCACTGCTTACAACAGCCAGGCCACAGACTAGATCTAATGCATATCAGTGGATGCATGTATTAAAAACTGAGGCATGCATACATGCACAATGGAGCATTAGTCAGTTGCAGAGAAAAAGAAAACACTTTATGGAAAACAAATGGAACCCTAGCTATAATTGTGATTCAAAACTATCTCTCAAAAGGCTAGTAAGATGGCTGAGCTGGTAGAGACACCTGCTACCAAGCCTGATAACCTGAATGTGATTCCTGGGACCCACATCGTAGAAGGAGAGAACTGACTCCCACGAGTTTTTCTCTAACCTCTATATGTATGCCATGGCATCCAATCACACACACACACACACACACACACACACACACACACACACACACACACACACACACATATGCACGGATAAATAAGTAAATATAAAAAAATTAAATTCTCCCTCACAAATGTTTAATATGCACAAAAGAGTGTTGCTGCTTTGTTTACAGTCACTCCTTAATTAATTAACCTCCATTTCTAGTGTGGAAGCAGTTTGAAATGAAAAAGAACAGAGCATTTCTTTTGACTTGCATTCACCAAGCATTAAACATTAATTTATTAATGTTAAAAGTAAACACACACAACAACAAACCCATTTTTGAGTTCTATGAACCTTGATTATCTAGACAATAAGCTATTTTGACAACCTGAGGGTATCTGGATACTCTCTCCATACATCTTCTGTAACTGTGTAATACTATAACACCAACTAGGAAAAAACTATGCGTGTGGGTGTGTTCCTGAAAATCGAGATACTTGGTAGGTTAAGGCTGGGGGACTGCTTCAGTCCAACAGTTTAAGGATAATCTTGTTCTTCTTGTTTTTTTTTTTTTTGGTTTTTCAAGACAGGGTTTCTCTGTGTAGCTTTGCGCCTTTCCTGGAACTCACTTGGTAGCGAAGGCTGGCCTCGAACTCACAGAGATCCGCCTGGCTCTGCCTCCTGAGTGCTGAGATTAAAGGCTTGCGCCACCACCGCCCGGCTTAAGGATACTCTTGACATCAAAATACTGTCTCTCAAGAAACAGATAAAAAGAAAACAACACAAAATAGGGATGGCAATAAGGTCTAGTGGGTAGAGGGACTTGCTGTCAAGCTTGATTATCTGAGTTTGATCTCTGGGACCCACATGGCAGACATCATGGAGAGAGATGATCTGGAAGGCTGTCCTCTCATCTCCACAGGTGTGCACTATGATGTGGGTGCCCACACAAGGCATACATACAGTCACAAAAGCAAGTATAATAAAAAAAATTAAGTGAGAAAATAAAAGTAAGAATGCAATCCTAGAAAGGAGAAGTATCGATTCTGAGTGGTGGTTTCCATATTATGGGCCCAATGTCTTGAACTAGCAACAGTGTAAATCTTGTTTACATGTGTATAGTTCTTGTATTGAAAACATCTTTGTATATCCTTCACTATTTATATCTTAGAAGAGATGATAGATTAAAGGTGACATTTATACCACAAAATCAGGTCTTCCTTCTTCTTGTAAACCTGAAGTAGGTACACTCTTACAGGTGGACTTCTAGAATGCTCCTATATTTGTTTTGGAAATATCTTCTTAGAATTCCAGCATTGCTATTTGAATGTAATGTATCATCCACATTACTTGTCTTCTAATTATACAAAGATTTTCCCCCCAAAATCCAAATACTGAAGCCCTAATCCCCTAGACAATGTGATGTGAGATGAGGCCTTGGGAGTGTTACCCAGTGGTTGAGGTAGAAGGGTTCAAGGAAGAAGAGCACTGTAGGTGAATTAACACACACTTAAGGATGAATATTCTCCTTTTCTCTCCCCCCTTCCATCTCTCTCACCCTGACGTGACGGCACAGTGAGAGGTTAGCTGTGTGAAAGCAAGGAAGACATCCTCTCGTCAGAACTAAACACGCTGTCATTATGATTGTGACCATACAGCTTCCAGAAATAAGAGAATGTGAAGTGCTGTTTAAGGACCCTGTCTGTGTGATTCCATTATAGTAGCCTCAGGGTGAAGAGACACGGAGCTTCCTTCACACAGATTAGTCAAGCAGCAAGGAGAGCCTCAGAGCAGCTGGCATCTATCCTGTCGACATGGAAACAAAATAAGTAGACTGTGATGTGCTCTGAGCTTCCTCCGGCAAAGCAGCACAAGTGAGAAACAGACATCTCAACTGTGCATCCGTTTTGGAAGATACACTGCATAAAGGTCTTGGATCTCAGGGACTGTATTTACACCTTTGACCAATAAAGAAGCTGTTAAAGACCACAGTGACTTCGAGTTGGAACTTTTATTTGTATTATGTAACAGCCATGAGCCTATGAAGTCAAAGAATGGAGGGTGATGGCTGAAACTCGGTATGTTTGAGTTTCAGACTGTCAAGGAGTGGACTTGTCATAGTTAATGTTGACTTAGTCAGCTAGGAGAAAAACTTCTAGGTCTGTCTGGGAAGCAGGTTCTAGACTGGGTTACAGAGGCAGCAAGACCAATACTAAATATGGGCACAGTCATTCCATTGGCTGGGGACTGATGAGAAAGAAAGTGGCCTGAGCACCAGCACCCATCTTTCTGCTTCCTGAGTGCAGATGCAATGTGACCAGCTGCCTCCTGCTCCTGCAGACACTGTCCCTCCCATAATGGACCATGAGCCCGAATAAATCATTCATTCCTTAGGTCACTTTTGTCAAGAATTTCATCACAGTAATGAGAAAACTAATAAACTAAGACATTCTCGTGAACAAAATATCAAGGGGGAAAAACATGCCTCAACATTCCAGAAAGCAGTAATTTATAACAGCCTCACAGACTAACCAAATATCCATTTTTTGATACTTTCTATTGTAATGAAACCATGCATAAGGTTTACCATCTCAATTGATTGTCCGGAAGACAATCTACACCATTTATCTATACAGTTTTCCATTTGCCCAACTATAACCCTGCATCCCCTAAACACCAATGCCTGGTTTCCTTTGCTTGAGCCCTTGACGTCTGCCATTCCCCTTTCTGTCTTCATCTATTTGTCTATTCTCTTGGGAATCTTGTATAAATGCAGACATAGCTGCATTTGTCCTTTTATGATTGGCTTACAGAATATGGTAGAACCTTATCACCCATGTTGTACCATGTGTCAGAACTCAAGACTGAAGAACCTTCAGCTGTTGTGCCGCATGTGCTATTTCATCCATTCTACTGATGGACATGTCTCTAGCATCCACCTTTTGACGGTGGCGGTAATGATACCATGGGACACAGCTGTACAGATACCTATGTGAGTCTCTGCTTTCAATTATTTTTATATGCCAGAAATAGAATTGCTGGGTCGTACAAGAATTTTCCATTCAGTTTTTAAGGCACTACCATACTGTTTTCCATAGATGCTACACTATTTTTCATTCTTGGCAAGAATGCACATCTCATAATTTTGCTTCTTACTTCCCAACAGTTACTGTTTTCTGTTTTGGTTTATATTAGCTATTCAGATGGTGAATTGTGTGAAGTGGTATCTATTTTTTCATCTTTTTAATATACAATTGACAAAATTATCCATATTCAAAGTATACAATGTGATTAGATATGACATATACATTACTAAATGGTTAACATAATCAAATTAATGAACTATCTATTACCACACTGAGTTAATATTTGAGTGCATGTCATTGTGGGTTCTATTGAATATCCTTGGTGACGAATGATATTGAGAACAATTTTGGGGCTTACTAACTATTTACATATAGTCTCTTGAGAGCTGTATGTCCAAATCATTTGTCCTTTCTTGGGCTGTTTTTGGAAATTTATTTTATTTTTTTTGTTTAGACCATATTATGTTTCTTTGTATGTCTTTGTTAAAAATTAGGTACTTCAAACTGCACCTACCTTTTCCAATATTTGCAGACTGGCAGAGAAGATCATCTCTACGCATTGGACCCACTTGGCTTTGAGATGAGTTGGGTTGTAGGGAGTCTTAATGTCTTCTCAAATCTTTTCTGGGCACACATCTTACCTGCCACTTTGTGTGTGCATGTTTGCTTTCTGTCAACATCTTAATTTCCCCAGATGTCTCTTTCCGGCTTCTTCATGGAGAGGGTGCACCTTGTTCTTGCACTCATTTGCAAGCACTTTTCACTCCTGGCCTCCAAAAGTCTCCAGTCTCTCCACAGTTTTTGGTCACTTCTGATCCCGTTAGTGCCTTCTGTGACCTGAAACTTCCTAACTCACTATCTTGCTAGCATCACAACACATATTCACATTCATATCTGATGTTATCTAAAATTGTATCTCTTCATTTTGCAGATAGTTTCTACCCCAAGACAAACAACTTTCAGACATCAAAGTATGAACCCAATATGAACAAGTCAAAGACAACTTTTTTGTTAAATAAGCTGTGTGTAAGTTAAGTCATTTTGTGTCTGAAAGTGACTTGATTTAAATTTTTTCAACTTGAGATATGACATCGATCCATCAATCCAAAATCAGAAAGAATCTATTAGGAGTCAAGGGATGTATAGACTGGGCTATTGGGTTTGATAAACAAAGTGTGTTCATGTCTCTCCTCTCCTCTTCCCTTCCTTCCCCATCTACTTCTTCCTCCTTCCTCTTCTTCCTCCTTCTTTACTTACCACATTGTTGCAGAATATTTGTTTATGCAAAGATGTGTTGCATTTGTTTAACTATATAAATATGTGTTGCATTTAATTATGTAAAGATATGTTGCTGTTTTACCTTACCTGCTAAGGGCACCTGATTGGTCTAATAAAAAGCTGAATGACCAATAGAGATGGAGGACGTGTAGAAGGGACTTCCAGGTAGGGAGAACAAGTAGGAGGAGGAATTTAGGTCAGAGGGGAGAAAGAAAAAAAGATGTCAGAGGGATGCCAGGGGCCAGCCAGACAGACATGGAGGAAGCAGGAAAGTAGGACATACAGAATGAAAGAAAGGTAAAAATCCCCAAGGTAAAATGTGGATGAATAGAAACAGGTTAAATTAAGTTAGAGGAGCTAGTAGGACAAGCCTAAGCTAAGGCTGAGCATTCATAATTAATAGTAAGTATCTGTGTCTCTATTTGGGAGATTGTTGGTGGCACAAAGAAAATTACAACTACACCATATAACTACATAATATGACCTTTAAAAGGGGGAGTTGTCATCTAACCCCAATCAGAATGACTGTTATCAAAAATACAAAGAACACCAAGTAGTAGGGATGTGTGGGAAAGGGGAACTCTGGTGGATAGTTAGTGGACGTGTAAACTAGTGCTGCCACTGTGGAAATCAAGGCTTCTCAGAGAACAAGAAAGAGAACTACCATATCACCTAGGTACACCACTCTTGAGCATACAGAGGCCCAAAGGGCTCTATGCTACAGAGACATTTGCACACCCATTTCGTAGAGGCTTAATTCAAACTAGCTAGGAAGTGGAATCACCCCAGATGGCCATTAACTAAGGAATGGATAAGAATAATGTGGCCTATACACACAATAGAATAGAATTCAACTGTGAAACAAAAGAAATCAGGAAATTTGGAGATAAATGGATAAAACTGGTAAAAGTTTTACTAAGTGAGGTCGCCCAGACCTGGAAAGACAAATACTGCATCTTCTTTGTCATATGCAGATCCTAACTTACAGGTTTTTTTTTTTTAACTTGAGGAAATGTAGAAATCAGGAAACTAGAAACAGACCACTATGGATGCATACCTTAAGGAGTGTGGGATAGTATAATAAAACTATTATTATAGATGAGAGGGAGAATCCTGAAGTGGAAAGTATCTATCCTGGAGGTGAGTGGGAAATGGGAAATGAGGTGTTGGTTCAACTCAAATGATAGGTGCATGGAAAATACATATGAAAAACCTACCATTTTACAGTCCAGGGGAAAATTTCCAGTTAGAGGAGTCAGTAGAACACAGGTAAAAGAAAAGAAGACGGGCTGGGTAATATACTTGTGGTTAAACATTTAAGTGAGGATAGGAGAACTGAGAAGTAAGAGATAGGGACGGACTAGTCAGAACTAAGGATATATAGAGAAGCCTAATGGAAACTTGCTAATTTGTAAGCTAATTAAAAGAAAGAGTACACACACACACACACACACACACACACACACACACACACAC
>CABHPR010064094.1:0-11074 GCA_902168415.1 Peromyscus melanophrys
GGGGGGGGGGGGTTAGGAAAAGCAGGAGTAGAAGTTAGCTGGTCGTGTTGGAGAAAAATCAGGAGTGAGGGAACCGAGGGCAGACTTGGAAAGGCTGCCCGGGAGACATATGAGCAATGACCGGAAGATGGGAAGGCCTGCGCAGAAATAATGTCTCATGAGGATGCTCATAGGCAGCAGCCAGTGTAAGAAAGTGGTGGGAAGTGATGGCAGAAGCAGGGTATGTCATATTGACTCTTTTATGACAGCGTAGGTTCTTACTGAGGGCAATGAGAACTCACCCACCGTGAGGTAGGGATGTTCTACACTGTATACTGTAGGCCAGGTGGTCTGCTCATCCTCATTGCTTTCATGAGAAAGGACTGGAATACGGTTGGTGCAGAGATCAGTAGGTCAGATCCCAAACTTCAGCGGCCATGGACTTTGACCAGGATAGGTACTGTGTGCGTGAAGAGATTCTGAGTGTACTTTGGGAACCGTCAGTAGTATCTGCTGACGGAGTGTAGGGAGGGGAAGAACTAGATGTCTGGAGGTGGAGAAGCAGGGATCTCCAAGGAGGTGGGAAGGGGGTTGCCAACGAATGGGATCAAACTAAGAGAGTGAGCACAGGGAAGGGAGTGGATCAGCGTGCAGGAGTCATGCAGGCACTGCCCATAGCTCAGGGAAGGTTGGTAGATGATCCTCTACCTTTAAGTTTCAGTGGTGTGGGGCTGGGGAGAAGTCTCATAGGAGTGTGCTTGGTTTGAATGGGAGGGTCCTAGCAGCAGAAACCGACGGGAATGTTAAGGGAAAGGGCTGCTTATCTTCTAGTGATTGGAGATCAGTCTGCCAGTAATTGTTGTTTTATTGGGAGGAGACAGCAATGGGACTTACCAGCACTGCCCTTGCTTAGCAGCAGGCCGACATCTGTAGTGACAGGCTTAGGCCCCATATGTGGCAGTGGGAGGAGGGGTACCATTTGCCTCTGCAGTCTTCTTCTGGTGGCTCATGGGATCAGGTCAGCATGCAGAGGGCCGCAGATTGCATGCAGTCTTTTGTTCGTTTCCTTGGTGCTTTTCGTTACATGATCTGGCAGGTGTCCCAGAAGAGCCACAGTAGGCTATAAAATTGCTTATTAAAAGTTTCTTTCAGAAAATGAGCATTTTGTTATTGTTTAATGGTCCACTTTGTTTAAACTCAGAGACCCCTGAAAATTGCTAAAGACTGAGAAACAGTATTTTTTTTCATTGATCTACAAACTACAAAGAGTTAATTGATTCTAAACCCCCTTAGACTTTACTGAGATCAAGGCAGAGCTAACATTTAGCTAAATCTGGAGTCCAGGCGACTGCTTCTAATTTATATAACATAGTTTTGAAATTCAGATTTTTATGTATGAACATCTGTGCATTTAAAAATACTCAACCCTTTGACACTACCAGACGTATTCTAAATCAGAGGTGAGCAAAGCATGAAATAAAAATATGTAAACTATAAGAGCTACAGTGGAAATACTGTCTAAATTGTGGCCTGTTGAAAACTTGACACCTTGAAATTATGTTGTAGGCTACAAGTGGAATGCACTGACATCACTTCCTAAGCATTTCTTTTTTCTGGCCGAACTTCAATTGCAATGAAAGCTTAGAAAGCTCCATCAGCTGTATAGTCTTTTATGTCTGTGCTTCACAGTATCTGTAGATTGCATGCTGCTCAGAAGCAAGGAGTCAGGAAAACACTGGCACAGAGCTTCGTTCTCCAGTTAGTGTCTGGCTTCCTGCTTCTACTTTATCTGATACCTGTTTGGGCCTGGCCACTCAGAACTGGCAAAACCAGATAATCAGCATGTGTAAAGTGGAGAGAAAACAACCCAGGAAGAAAGAGAGCAAAAGACTGGGACAGGCTTTTCACCAAAGAGAAGGCATGAGTTAGCCAATGAGAAAGGTAGACTATGCAGCATCATTAATGAGCAATTAATGCAAATGAAGAATGTTGAATGCCATTTTATATCCTAAAATTAAGGGAGTGAGAGGCTATAGCTAAACATGAACCATTATTGTTCATGAGAGTGTCATTGCTAAGCACATTGTAGGGAAGAAATTTGGTATCATCATGAAAATTGAATGGATGAGTCTTGGAAATGTAATATTGGATAGAAACATTAAGTCCTACAAGACAAGAGCTGTTTGATGTCATTTTTATGGATTTACAAAGAAAGTAGAATATCATCTTGTTGAAAGATACATAAACATATGATATACTTAAAATAATCATGATGAAGGCAAAATCGACATGTGCAGTTGCAGAGGGCAGGAGTTGAAAGTGTGGACTAGGAATAACTTACATTTGGTTCTGGAGTTGGGTGACAGTTACCTAGATGTTCTGGTTGTCTTTGTTTGTATCGGAGGGTCTCATGGAGCACCCCCCTATGTAGCTGAGGATGGCCTTGAACTCTTGTTCTGGCCTCCACCTCCCCAAGTGCTGTTGCCCATGGATATGGTTCGTTGGCTTTTTCAGTTCAGAATGATACCGACCCCAAAGCAGTTACTAATTCTTTTGTTAAAAACACCATGTTTTTGTTTTGTTTTGTTTTGCTATTACACACATATATGCTAGGAAAGTTCTGGTGCTTATCTCCTGTTCCATATGTTAAAATTTCTCTGACATATATACCTACAAATTAAGGAGAATATATATATTCAATTTTCGTTTGATGGAATTTAGAGGCATGAGCCTGGTGAATTTCATGTTGTTATTTTGCTTTGAATTTAACTGAACACTTGGCAAATAATTGTTGTAGGTATCCAATAATATATTTAAAATATAATTGAGATCAGGTATAGTTCTGTTAGTAGAACATTTGTCTAGCATTTCTGAATGTTGGAAATGTAATATGGAATGAGAACATTAAGCCGTATAAGACAAGAGCTGTTTGGTATCATTTTTGTGGATTTGTTTATAGGATCCCCAGCATTCTATAATGAGCCATAGTGACTCACTTCTATAAGCCTAGCACTTGGAAGGTGGATGCTGGAGGATCAACTACATAGCAAGTTCAAGGCCAGCCTATGCTACATAAGACACAGTTAAGCCATACTCCGAAGTCACATTTAGGACATGTCTTCACACTGTCTTTTTTTTTTTTTTTTTTCCTCTGCTGCCATTTGAATTCCTCATAGTGCTGTTAAGTTGCTGGTGTAAAGGTTTCTTCCCCAGGGAGCTTGTGTGTGTGTCTACCATCTGATACATCACACAACTAAGACTTGTTGAAGATGCAATATGAGGATGTTTAAAAGTGGCATTTATTTATTATTTGTGTTTGTCTGCGGGGGGAGGGGTACCTGTGTGCATGGCATGCTCATGGAAGTCAGAGCACAACTTGCAGGAATCGGCTCTTTCCTTCTACCATGTGGGTCCCAGGGGTCCAATTCAGATCATCAGGTTTAGGTGCAAAGTACCTTACCTGATGAGCTGTCTTATGGGCTCATTAAGAAATAGCTTCCAATTTTTGAAGAGTATTTTTTTTGTTCCAACTTTACTCTAATTAATTAAGCACTAGCCAACCAAGCTTGGTTGGCATGGTGGTATGTGCCTATAATTCCAGCACTTAGAAGTTCAAGGCTAGCCTGGACTATGAGACCCAGTCTCAATGAATAAATAAATAAACACAAATAAAAACAATTAACAACAATAAAAAGAAGCAGCCAAGAAGTGAGATACTCATCATAACTAGATTATCTTGGAGTAACTGGTTTTGTTTGAGTTATTGTACTATGATTAGAGACATTAAGCCAGTAGTGAGCAGGAAAGCAGAATGTTACAACACGGAAACTTCCGTACGCACAGAATGCTGGCCAAGAACGAGTGTGGCTTCAGAAGGCCTGTCGGTATTAGTATAGGGGACTCATCTTTGAATTTCTTGAGACCAAGGAAGTAAGTGGCTAAGACCATGGGAAGTTTTTAGAGCAGAGTTGATGAAGTCCAGAGCCTGGGCTCCATATCCGTATGTGAGGGTTCTCCCACTGAACTAGGGGCTCACAGATAAGAGAGACATTTAAGTCATGTGTATGTGGCGTGGCGAGTAACTTGAGGCCGGAGTGTGACCTGTGAGGGAGGACGGGGATTTTCTTAATTTAAATTTGCACAAATCCATTTAGCGCTCCCCTCCATGTCTCTTCTGATGCTGGACGAGCACACCTAGGGAAATACTGGGTTGTTTGTTTGTTTGTTTCTCTCTGAAGGGGTGACAGTGTGTTCTGCGTTATGCAAGTGAGTACCAGCCCCAAAGGGGTAGAGCTGGCTTTATGGTCTGGCCCTGCCTCTCACCATGGTGTTGGCGCTTTGTCTTTACGTAAGTTCTTTAGGTCAGTTTCCTCACCAGCTAAAGAAGCCAAACTGGGTGATCTGTAGCTAATACTTCAAGTAATCTAGTTTCCATGGATTTAAGAAAAACTACCAGCTCTATTTCCTTTTGAAAGGCTTATTTTTCCATTTTATTTACGCATTTTGTGTGTGTGTCTGTGCACACACATGCACCATGCCAACCTTTTGGAGGTCAGAGAGCAGCTTGTAGGAAGCAGTTCCCTCCATCCACCATGTGGGTTGCAGGGATCACTCAGGCTGTGGTGGTCAGGCTTGGTGGCAAGCACCTATACCCACTGAGCAGTCTTGCCGGCCCCTTTCGGGAGTTGGTTTAAAAGCAGGATGTACCTGCCTTGAGTGACGTGCTCTCAGGTGTTAAAGGAAGGTAACAGGTGACAGGTAGAAGTAGCCGAAGATGCTAGGGCAGCTGGTCTGCTGAACACGAGCTGAGCCTCTTCCTTCCTTCCTCACAGGTGTGATACTCTCGACATCCGCTTCCGGAAGAAAGTGCCTGCCATTCCTGTCTGTCCAGGTTCATGCCAGCCCCGCACACAGAATCAGGTCAGTTTGGGGACTTCATTAGGCTGTTGATAAGGGAGCCAGGGACGGAATCCTTGAGTCTCCTGAGCTGGGATTCCCAAGACCAAGGTTTCGATCCTGCTTCATCCCTGGTAGCTGGGTAACCTAGGGAAAGCCATTTTCTCTCCATTCTCACCTAGACCAGGTGTGTTGGAATTCACTATGTTCAGCTACAATTCTGGCTTTAAACATCAGTATTTCTGTTGTTGGTACCTGTAAATTTGACAAAATCATGTGTTAGAAACATTTCCTTTATCTCCTTCCTGGAAAATATCATTGCCTTTTGATGAACTAACACATCATAAAATGAAATTATATTAGATTGTTAGTGCACTTACCACACACGTGGAAGTTCGTGGCCCAGCAGTACAACACACTGCAGAGCATCAGTCACCCCTTCCCTGCACTGCCTGCCACTCTGCCCCTGAGTGTGTTAGACATTCAGAGACTGTTATACCGTCACTGGCCCCAGGAAAGATCAAAATTCAAAACTGAAAGTAAGGTTTTTAGGAGATGTCTGCTGTTCATGACACCGTAAAGTCAGCAGCAGTGAGCTGGGACAGTCTGTCGTAACTTCAGAGCGCAGGTCTCTTTAATCAGTCCTGTTGTCCCCACGGTGAGTGACAACATGGCAAGGAGCTTGTGAATCCCGGGACTCTGTAGTGTTCCATTTTGACTGTGGGATTTTGAATTGCTTACCTTTTCATGGGCTGTCAGTCCTTCACCAATGTTCTTCACTTTAGAAACATGTGCCTTTGGGCCATGTTCTCAGCTGCTTGAAAATCCCTCAACTGAAATTAGCTTGACTGTTATGGGAACTCTGCCATGATATGACCCCAGACTTCCGTCCCACTATACTTAACCAAAAAGGGAAAGGTATCAGGCTTTGGGAGTTTTCCAGGAGACACAGATCCAAGGGCAGAAACACAGCCAGGCTGCACAGTGGTAGCCCAGGGGCCTAAGCACACCAGTTCCTAGCCAGTGCTCAGCAAAGTGCCTGTCCTTTGGACGCACGCAAGGTTCTCTGTCCTCTGCACACATGTGCATTTCCCTGTCCTCTGCACACACACACTTTTCCCTGTCCTCTGCACACACACACTTTTCCCTGTCTTCTGGACACATGCACATTTTCTTGTCTTCAGCCCATCCTTGTGATGGAAGCATGCCTAGCCGCTCCTCCCAAGCTGTTAGTGGTTAGTCTGTTAGTCTAGACTCCCCTGGCAGGCTCTTCTACACCAGACTACATTTCCCAGAGTGCATTGTTCCTCATGCAGCTCCAGATAAGCTTAGAAGAGGGGCATTTAAAACCTCACATTGGCCTTCTGTCAAAGCCTATTCTCTAAAAAACATCTGACTTCTTCCTACTGAGATGCCATTTATGATCGCCTGCCAGTGCCCCTTCCAGAGCGTGCTCAGAAAGCCAGTGGTGCAGCACATGTTTAGATTCAACCCCAGTACCAAATGAGGGAACTAAAACATCCAGGGAAGGAACTCAAGAAAATACAGGGGAATTTGTGAGTACAGATTTTGACGAAGCTGAAAATGCTCAGTGTAAAAGTTCTCATAATCAGAAAAAAAAATTATAAAATAAAATAGCATTGCTAATGCTTTTAGGATTTTAAATTATAATTTATTTTTCTTTAATTTTAAGAAACGGTGGTTAAAATTTAGGACCCAGGAGGACTAGATGTGTCTTACACAGTGGTAGAGCACTCGCCCGGCATGCTGAAGGCCCTGAGTCTGGGCTTCATCACTGTAGATGAACTAATAAGTCACTAAGTAGGTAAATAATTTAGGGCCCAGGAACGTTGAAAATTTTCATCACAACTTTATTTCTTGCTGTGAAACTTTGTCATTTTCCCTTTTCGGTAGATTTCTGGCTTATTGAACAAAACCTAGGATTTGCATGTCCGCCTCACGGAACTGATTTTTAAATCCTTAGTATCCTTAGTGGGTGCTTATTTGATATCTTCATCAAAAGGGCAGTTCAAAACAAAACAACCCCTGTAGACTTTCCCAAGTGGTTTAAGAGTGAAAACCTGCCAGGCCCCAGATACACTGTTCCTGTCAACTGTCTGTCTGTCTGTCTGTCTGGATTTCCCGAGCTGGTCTCATTTTCCCATCAGTAAAATGGCTCTGCTGCTGGTTCTCAATAGAAGTATCAACTGTGATGACCGCTCTCTCGTAGAGGCAGTCTGGTGCAGGGAGAGGCGTGTCTCTGCCTAACACAGGGAAGGCAGCAGGAGGGATGTGCATGTCCCCATGGTCCCAAGGAGTGTGTTGGTCGTTTTCCCTGTGAACTGTTCTACCAAGATCTCTGCTAAAGACACTTGCATAGGTGACTATGGGTGTGAGATGTGTGGCTGCTTAGGGGCCTCCTGAGGAGCTCATCTTGAGAAAATGGATCTGTGTAAGTGAATAGCAGGGAGGAACTTAGGAGGAAGTCTCCCACACCCAAACCCTTTGGCCTGATTCAATCAGGCATCAGATATGTGCCCAAGCACATTGTTTTGTTTTTTTCTCCAGAAATGGCTGGCACACTTGTAATCTCAGCACCTGGAGGCCACAGTGAAGGGACAGAGTGTGGGTCAGCCTGGGCTACAGAGGGAGCCCTGTCAGGAAGGAAAAAAAGAACACAAATGAGTGTAATGAAAGTGCTTGGCGATGTAAGTGATAGAGAAGACAGCCAGGAAGCGGAAGGCTCTGGAACATAAGCTCTCGGGCTGTTTGTTAGTTCTACCTCAAAGAAACTGGCCTAGACTCATCTTCAAAAGCTCAGGTTCAGGACTGAGACTGCATGGATGCTGCCACAGGAGCAATCTGATTTCAAGAGAATTTCATACAGAGAAAAGCACAGAGTACTTTTTAAAACATTTCTTAGCTAATATTTTTGTTTTTTCATATAAAAATTAGGATATCTCATTACGTAGTTCAATAGACGCTGCTAAGAGCCTCACAGGTATGAATACTCCCTTCTGCCCCAGTTTTGATTTAGAAGTTAAAAATTTAAAGAGCAGAGTTACGATTTGGTTTAGTTACAAAGCATCAGTAGATAAGCCTTGTGTTTTTCTGTATTTGAGGATAGAATATTCAGGAACGAGGGTGGTGGTGGTGGTGGTGGTGGTGGTGGTGGTGGTGGTGGTGGTGGTGGTGTGTGTGTGTATGTTTAGATAGCTTTGAAGGAAAACTGCTCAACGTTTTTCAGAAAGCAAGCTATCCCACTTGAAAGAATGCCTCATGCCAGGCTGGGGGAGGGCTCAGGGGTGAAGTGCTTTGGCACAAGCCTGATGACCAGTGTCTCAGCGAGACAGGATGGTGAGGGTCTGTGATGGCAGAGCTGCCACAGCAGATTGGGAGGTGGAGATATGGAGATAGAGACTGTCTCAGAGAAGATAGAAAGCAAGGTGCTATATACCCAGGGCCGTCTTCTGACCTCCATATGCATGCTGTCACACACACACACACACACACACACACACACACACACACACACACACGGGGTGGGGGGAGGTTTAAAAAACAGAACGCATCACGCCTGGATGTGAAGATCTTCCCACAGACTCAGGTTGTCTAGAAATCAGTGATTATGTTTTTATGTAGGCTTATCTTGATCTCCTGTGCTTCTTGGATTATGCTTTTCAATGTTTTTCATTTCTTGCACCTGCTGAAGAATGGCCTGTTCAAAGAATTTTGTTTGATAATGTCACATTTATATTTGAAATCCACCCACTTCATCTGAATAATAGCTAATGGTAATAAAAACAGTGTTATTAGTAGGTAGCATTTACTGTTTCCTGGGTTTTCTTTTCTCTTCCATATATTCCTTCATTTATTCTTCCTAACAAATAGATTCCATTATTGTCACTCTAATTTTCTGCTTGGGTGATGACAGGCCCAGAGTTGCTGGCTGGCTCCAGTGCTCCTTCTGTAGCTGCTTGGGTATTATAGGAAAAACGTCTCACTTCTTCCTTTTTTGACCCTAAGAGGGCTTGAAACATTTTGACTATGTGTGTGTTTGGATTTAGTATATGAACATGATACCCTATGGATGGCCATTTGTACCTGACTTTTCTTTTAGGACACCAACCAGCTCCCATATCATGACACGGAGACTTATTACTAATTTTGAATGATTGACCTAGCTTGGGCACATTTCTGGCTAGCTCTTTTAACTTAGATTAACCTGTTTCTCTTTATTTATCTTTCTTACTTCTGTGTATCTTACTATCATTGCTTCTCTGTGTCTGTCTGTCTGTCTGTCATCTGCCTGGCTTCTTGCCCCGGACTTGTCCCTAGTTCTCTCCTCCTCCTTCTCTCATTCTTCTTCTCTCCCATCTTGAGCCTATTTTTTTCTCCTCCTATTTTTTTCCCCTCTGCCTGCCAGCCTCCTATCCTTTCTCCTGCCTAGCTATTGGCCATTCGGCTCTTTATTAGACCAATCAGGTACCTTAGGTAGGCAAAGTGAGACAAACTAGTATAAACAAAAGTAACACATCTTTGCCTAGTTAAAATAATATTTCACAACAGTCATTGTATTAAACACAAACTTCAGCATCTTATTCTATTGGTGAGAAAAATACAAATCTCTCTTGTAGGGAGGTGTTTGGGGCAGAGAGTTTCTTCCTGCTCAGAGCCTGGGTGGAAGTAAAATTCTATTTGGGGAAAAACCTACTGACTTGAAACTGAATCTCAAGCACTGCTAGATCTAACCATATTGTTGGTATTTAATGTGTTCAGTAGTTTACTTGGGAACTCTATATCTGTTTAGGTAGATGCCCATATTTCCCCTTCTCTGTAGACAGTGTGTGTACGAGACAGGATCTCACTTTGTAGTCCTTGCAGGTTTCAAACTTGCGATCCTCCTGAGTGCTGGGATTACAGGCACGTGCCTCCACACCTGGCTTTGAAGACTTACTTTGAAACCATTATCCTGGTGCCATAGACTGCAGAAGTCAAGTACAGGAAGAGCAGCCGGGCTGCCGAAGACGTGAATGTCTTTAGGTACCTGGGCCTCTCTTTCTTCCTTGAGTTGCTTGTACTCTGGCTTTTGTTTCTTTGTGCTGCTTGCCCAGCTTTCTTGGCTTGCTCATGGTCCATCCAAGGACGAAGGCTAACTACATAAGTGTCTGGTTGTCTGTCCACTCAGTAGGGGGAAAAGGCCATGGGCCCTTTCTGAGGGGTATCTAGTGCCATTCTCAGAGGAGTATACTTGGGAGGAGAGAGGAGCCCTGGCCCCATTCTGGAGGATGTCACGCAGGCATTCTCAGAAGGGTCCAGTTTAATGTTCCTGTAAGAGTTTCCCACCCAGACCCAGGGAGAGGGAGGAGGGTTCTCTGTGATGCTGCGGCGAGAAGATCGTGACTATGTTTACTGTGGTAACTGAAAGGGAAAGTGAGAAACGTGTCCTTGAAAAACACATATGAGATGTAAGCTCGAGTCTGTTTCAAGGTTCTTGATTTGGAGTACCTCTTACGGTTTCCTGCATCTGTGGCTACTGGGTTTTGTGCTCGACTTTATTCCTATAGCTCTTTATGAGTCTGAATGAGAGTGCATTCTACATCTCCTGGTGGAAGCAGGTATCTACCCGAGTGCTCCAGCCATGCCTTAGAACTCTGTGAAAGAAGCAGCGGTCTTCACACCGCTCAAACCTGTTCTGTCTGAAGTGAATGGCAGAGCTGTGTGGTAACCTTTGGCGTCTTTTTGACTTTGGCTCCAAACTGGATATACCATTCTTTTTTTTTTTTTTTTTTTTTTTAAGCTTTATTTATTTTATTTTATTTTCTCAAAGTCTTACTCTGTAGCCTTGGCTATCCCGGAACTCACTATGTAGGCCAGGCTAGTCTTGAACTCACAGAGGCACACCTGCCCCTGCCTCATGAGTGGCAGGATTAAAGTTTACTTTTTATAGCGTCCGCTCATTTGGTGTGCAGATGTACGTCCACGTGCTTACACAACATTGCAAGTGTGGAAGTCACGGGATGACTTTCGGGTGTTGGTTTTCTCCTAGCACTGCGTGGAGCCTGAAGGTCGAGCTCAGGTCATCAGGTTTATAGCAAGTGCATTTGCTGTCTGAGCCGTCCTGCCAGCCCTGTACTCCTCCCTGCATGCTTTACCCGAGTCCTGGGTCTCAGCAGGTTTGGACTTTTTTTTTTTTTTT